>JAXCLR010000050.1:622166-639597 GCA_035584095.1 Annona squamosa | reverse complement strand
AGTTGTAGCCAGGAGGTAAGAATTGGGAAGTGTAGGTTAGGCAGAAGTTGGGTGAATTTGGAGGGAAAGGAAAAAAACAGAAACTAAAAGTGAAAACCCTACTATAAGACTGCTTTTTGCTATCTTTTTTTATCTTTTATGTTCTGGCTAGTTGCTAAATCGATCAAATCTGGTTCATTTGCTAATTTGTCGATTCAAGCAGTTTAGCTCAATTAGATTGAACTAGATCCTAAATTGATTCCCAGTCGAGTCTCCACATTTTACAACACCTGTTCACACTTCTTTTTACTATTTATCAAACAATTCATCAAATTTGTATATTATGTTTTCTATAGATATTCATATATTAGGATATGAAAGTACATTTAATTATATTTTTGCACGCACGACCCATAACAAATGCAAAGGTATGAGGTTAGTTGAAATCATGTATATTTGTTCACATTACGGGTTACAAAAACTCTCCATTCAGTTGATATTTTATATTTGCATTAAAACGATAGTGTTAAATTTTGCCGACTTCGATATAAATACAAGCATACAAAATACGTTAAAAAAAATCTCCAAATTCAACAACAATAACTTCTATGGATTCAGTTATGTTTCCACTTATTATGTATTTTATTAATGATTTAGCATGGAATATCATAAGATTATTATGTTTTAAATTAATAAAGTTTTTCTAACATCTCATTGATTCTGGTTGCCGATACTATAAGCCGTAGCCAGGAGGCAAGAATTGAGAAGTATAAGTTAGGCAGGAGTTGGGTGAATTCGGAGGAAAGTGAAAATCATAAACTAAAAGTGAAAACCCTGCTGTGCTATGCTATTTATTTATTCATTCATTTATTTATTGTTATGGCTAGCTACTAAATCAATCGAATCCGATTCAATTGTTGATTTGCCGAATCAAGCGGTTTGACTCAATTAGACCTAACTGGATGGTGGATCGGTTCCTGTCGAATCTCAAGTTTTCACGATACTAGTTCGTACTTCTTTTTACCATTTATCAAACACTTCATCAAATTCGCATACTATGTTTTCCGTAAATATTCATATATTGTGATATGAAAATACGTTTAATTATATTTTGCACGACCTATAACAAATGCAAATGCACGAGGTTAGTTGAAATCATGTATATTTGTTCACATTACAAGTTACAAAGACTCTCCATTAGGTCGATCTTTTATATTTGCATTAAAACGATAGTGTTACATATTGCCGGCTTTGATATAAATATAAGCATAGAAAATACGGTAAAAAAAAACAAAAAAAGGAAGTGCAAGTCGTAACCATGGATACGGTAGAAAAGTCCCATTAATTATTTTCACTGGACGAAAAAAAATGCATTAATTCAGAAAATTAGTTATTAAATCCAATCCATTTATTCTTTGGGCCCATAAAAATTAGACTGAATCATTTTTGATTGATTTTATGGATGAAATACTTCATATAAGGTATCCTACTATCTCAAAGATTTACATACAGAGTTTCTACCATAATGTTTCATAAACGTCACATTTTATTTGAAAATAAAATTTTAATTTGTAATTTAATAAATACGTGGTCACGATTTACCCAAAAGCCTTTTTTTTTTTTTTTTTCCATTTGAAAGATGCCGACCAATTCCCTTCTTGCGGCTGTTTGGCATGCTACGCTTGGACCGAGTATTTACGCAATCAACGTAGGTCTAAAATTAATAGAATCGGTAGAATTATTTAGCGATCTACACCAATAATCAATTTTCGATAAAAAAAAAAAGAAATAATTCGGCCTTTGTTTTAAAATGGCTGGGGTGCAAATGAAAAGGTTGGAGCGTTGAGAAGGGGAAGACGGTGGTTGGTATTTTCGGATAGAAAATAATGGAAAAAGCAGCCACATATGTCTGCAAAAGCTTTCATAAATCCTCTCTTGCACGGAAAGTGCCCTAGGTATTTGCGCGTACGTCGCGTCTTTCCGAAGCCTCTAAACACATCATCCTTAAAAAATTATTCTTTTTCAGGCGGCATTTGCAATCTACACCGTCCATTCAGATCAGAGCGCTTCAAAATTTCTAAATACACTCCACAAAATAAAAATCGATCCATAAGTAAATTTGACTGGGAAGACGTATATACCAATATAATCCATACTTTTGTCTGACCGCGCACGCAGCACAAAGTCCATAATTACGAAACTAACAATTCCAAATATCCAACTCGACGGACTATAAAAACCGCGCTGAGCAGGACGGCGGCATTTTCGTAAGCGATTTCCTCGCATGTCCGATTCTGTTATTCGCGGTAATCTTCGTTTTATTGGATAAAACGGAAGCGCGATCATAAATCTTGTCTGTCTAGATAAAATATTTGCATTATCTGATTGAAATGATATAATTTTATATTGCTGTATAAGCTCATATGTCGAATTTATATATCGAAGAACTTCAATTCGAATGACGAGATGAAGGGTAATAATAATTCAAATAATGAGGAGAGAACGGACGAAAATTCGGTAGATCAGAAATACTGGACGGTCCAGATAACTCTCTCCCGATGTAGTGTGGTCACGCTTTTTTACGTGTGACATTGAGAGCTTGGGTTCCGTGCGAATCACTCTCTCGTACTTTTGCCTTTCTCAATCACGAGAATTTATCACGCTCGCGCATCCATTGCAGGAAAATGTCTGAATACAACGACTGATTTGTAAAGAAAATACTTTAAAATGGATTCTGTCCTCGATCCAGGCCTTTTCTTTTTTTATATAAAAAAAAAAAAAAAACCAACGGTGCGTTTGTTGCCGTCAAAAACTCTTTTGAATTAAAATGTTTAAAATTTCAAATTATCTTATTTTTAATTTTTTTCATATTTTCATGTACGATTATTATACCTTTTTACCATTTGTATACAAATTATCTACCTATTTTAGCGCGTTTTTTCTTTTACTCATCACGATTGCATTTATTATATTACATTATTTTCTTATATTTAAAAAATTTTTACATAAAAAATTTCCCCAAGCTCACCCTAAAATTATACTTTGCAACAAATTCATTTAGCTGGAAAATTTTCTATAAAATTCAAAAATAAACAATATGCTTAGACGTATTAAATATTTGATTATTTAAGTATATATTTTTAATGGTGAATAAATGGTGATATTGATTTCAACGGTTATGATGATCGGATTGCATGTGATATACTAGCGGAAGATCCGTGGGAGTGTATGGTAGCAGCGGGGGTGCAGTGGGTGCAGGTGAAAAGAAAGGATTTCTTCTTGTAGAATATAAAAAGAGAAATAATGGAGAAATGAAAAAAAAAGAAAAGAAGTTTTGCCTTCTGCGTTTGGCGTTTTGGGTTGAACAGAAGCAGGAAATAGAGAAGGAGGAGGGAGAGCGAAATCCAATCCAACCCATTCATTTTCCATTCCCGCCAAAAAAAAAAAAAAAAAATACCCCATAAAATTCTATCCAATTTCAGCTTTTACTCCTTCCCCACAAAAATCCAAACCCTTTTCCCCCTCCTGACAATTCAAATTTGCAGAGCGCCCCCTCCTCCTCCTTCCGTCTCCCTCTGATGGAAGGCTGCTCTCCTATCTCGTCGTTGGATTCATTGCAGCTCCTCCACAAGCTCCAATCTAAGGGCAGCGGGGAGGATCTCCAGCTCCGGCGCCTCTTGGATCAGATCCTTTCGGCTTTCTTCAAGGACATTCGTCCGCTCCCGCCGGCGGTCCTCGGCGACGGCCGCTCCGTCGATTTCTTCCGTCTCTACTGGGCGATGCGGGAGAAGGGGGGATACGATTCCGTCACGGCCAACGGCTCGTGGGGCCCGGTGATGGAGGAGCTGGGGCTGGGGTCCACGCCGAGCTCGTCTGCCAGGTGGATTTACGTGAAGTATTTGGATGAGTTCGATCGCTGGCTGCAGAGAATTTCCAAGGAGATTGTTGCAGGGGATGAGTCGGCGGCGGGGCTGGAATCGTTGATCAAGGGGCTCTTGTGCGGGGCTGGGATTTGGGAGGAGCCGGGAAAAGATGAGGTGTTTATGCCCGGATTGAGCAAGGGCGAGGGTGGGGAGAGAGGACTGATGCTCGGGGCCCGCCCGTTTCCGGATACGAATGATGGGTTGATGACCGTGAGAGGGGATGAGGTGGTGGATGACATCACCCGGCCGGCGAGTGGGGGACGTTTGGTCCGGGGATTGGGTTTCGATATGAATGAACTTCCAGCAATGCCGTCGGAAAATGAGGATGCTGGCGATGACTTGAGTATCGGGCGGGCAAGTGAGGTTCAGGAATTCTCCGAATTGTGTTCAGCTGGGAGTGAGAGTGAGACTCCAGCAACAACCGCGGAAGGACTTGGGCATGGAGGCTGGAGTTCGAGTTCTGCTGCTGCTGCTGCTGCTGCTTCATTGACTAGGGCCGACCGCTGTCAGCAGCTGGATGTGGGGAGAAATGAGATCAGAGGAAGTGTGCCAGTGGTGGGCGAGAGTGCAACTGCATCCACAGCAGCGAATGGTGATGTTGACGAGGAGGATGACGACGATGATGAAGTGGTAGTGTTGGGCTCGCGTTATGTGAGTGTGGAATTCAATTCACTAAAACGGAAGAGGGAGCGAGAATGTCTCATGGGAATGCTGGATTGGTTGAAAAGGATTGCCAAAGATCCCTGCGATCGGAATTTTGGGATGTTGGTGGAAGAGTATGTGTTGATGGTGCCAGGAAATCCTTCCCTGGCGAGGTTGCCAACAATCCGTGAGCACTGGGGACGGATGCTTATGGCTCGTGAGCTTTTACTTCAAAGAAGGCGCGCTTATTCCATTGTGGAAGGGGCTTTTCTACAGGTTTGTTATAGTTTCTTCAACTTTCTCCTCTCATTGTGAGTGGGTGAATGGCCCTTTGGATATAATCTAGATTTCTTAGTGGAATGCAAATAGAGGAAGATGATAAAAACTGATGCCATTTTTCTCTTGCATCATAATATAACGATTTGTCAAAGGAAGGGACGTGGATTAAAATGGATGAGGATGGACGCGGATTTTTATGCATCATCTTCATGGCACGTGGTACATGGTTTCAGTGCTCATGATCTCTTTTAAAATCTTCCTACTGAACCCAAGCGAATCCTACGACCAATTTAGTAAGCTGTGACCAAAATAGTGGGGACAAGCAATTATAGTACTCGACCTAAAGAAAAGCAACTTGGCAGGAAGCATAAGATCAGTTCAGTTTGGAACATAAATGAGCATAATTGGATTAGGCATATAAAGCATAAATTTTTGTTTGCCATATGAATTGGTGACGACATCAACTAGAACAGATGGCACCAGGGAATTCTTAGGCATGTAATTTCAAATACATTAATATAAATATTCAAGTTTATGAGCGTGATCTGTTTAAGGATTTCTCACGCATTGGGTTGACGCTTTAACTTGGAATGAGACCATGTGTTTGTAAAGTAGTGATGCTATAGTGTGAGTTTGCCTTGGTTTAGCTTTGTAAAGTTGATTTTTGAGCTTAAAATCTGCACTTGTAACTCTGGCTCAATCAAACTTAAGGTCAATATTTGGACTTATTTTGGTACTCAAAAACCAAGCTTAAGCAGCTCCTTTCAGGTCTATGGAGAATGAACTTGCTTGTACTTTCTTTTTAAATGTGGACATTTAAACATGCATTTGCAACTACAGTTCAATCCCATAGTTTGATTTTTCACATTAAGTATAGCCTTATCTTTGGTTGGATCTTTGAGAGTGCCTGTGGGGGCCCAGTGCTGTTGCTATTGTGTGGAAAGGCTTGCCTGGATGATATGAATGCCACCTGAGACTTGGTGGCTGACACTAATTGAATCTATCTCATGATCTGTAGGAAGCAGACCGCCAATTTCTGATTTTCTCTCTATTTCTCTTTCAGCTACACCATAGTTATGTCAAATGGTTGCCCCTACCCTGTTTGTGAGCGACCAGAGGCTAAAAAAGTGCAAAAATACTCTCAGCAATCTACAATAAAGATAATGGAAGCATATAAAACCATACAGAATGGATTGCTACATGCAAAAAATAGGCCCTCCTATATTAATTCAATATGGTTTTCAGTATCAAAATTCAATATGATGTTCAGCGTGCAAATTCCCACTGATTTGATATCCAGTTTGTGGCTAGATGACCAAAAAACTTGAAATGGTTCCTCTTTAGAATATGTGGTAGACTTCACTATAGATCTTGATGTATTTTTTTTTTTTCCTCTTTTAACAGAATCTTGCTTCCAGATTGGAAGGCAGGACAAAAGGGGAAATACCTTGTTTTTAGCATCTCCAAGTTTGAGTTTTCAATGGAAGGGCTGTAGGGACTCATTGCTGTTAAAGATTTTAAATGTTGGAAGTCAAATAGGATTCAGTATTTCTAATGTTTGGTTAATCTTTAATCTTTTCTAATAGGTTGTTGGTAGAGGCAAACTTGAAGTGCAAGTTTGCAATTGATTCGTGAGTGGCCAAGGTTGGATAATAAATATGTCCTTTGTTTTTACTCACAAGGTGCTAAAACTCCAAAATGATAGCGGTGCTCAGTATTCATACTTATTAGATGACTCCACATGTTTATATTCTACCATGCTATGAGCTTTGTCTAGCTTGAGTGTTGAAAATTATGCTCATCATAGAGCTAGGCTAAGGGTGTTAACGGATCAAGTTGGACGGGTTGGGATTGTTAACGGAGTGTATATCAGACTACCTGAAGGTTTAGACTCTAGTAGACAATGATTTCGCAAGGAGAGGCGAGAAGGTGTTTTTTGTGTTGGAGAAATAAAAATAAGGCAGTGATGGAAAAATGGAATTCGGGCAGTAATGAGAAAATGAAAAGTAGGTGGTGCGATTAAAATTTAGTGGATGAAAATACCTAAAGGGTTTATATATATATATATATATATTAGATTTTAATGGGTTAAACAAGTTAAACGGGTTGAATAGGTTAAATGAGGTTACTAAACGGGCTGATGGGTTATAAAATTTCAATTGTAATCTGTTTATTTAATTAAATAATGAAATGAGTTGGCGGATTGCGGATTATAATCCATTTATTCAAAAATTCTAACTCAAATCTATTTATAGAAGGGTTCGACGAGTGGATTGATGGGTTGACTGTGACCACTGAAACTCTCTTAGACTGGGGCTGCGGGTCTTAACTCAGCCAGATATGGTGGGTTGTCTTACCCAGACCAACACAGAATGGCTACCGTAACCGCTTTGGCCTACTTTGCAGTAGGATATTTGACGTGCCATTCAATGTTTTATACTTGCTCCCTTATACACATTGCCATGTGAAAAATGTAAAGCTTTCTAAGATTATTAGGATGCATCTTACCTAATGTGCGCATCAGTGGCTCATCATGTCGATGTATTGGGCTGGTAATTAGTGTGAGCAAAGGTCGACCCACTTTCATGGCAGATGGCTTAGGACGTGATGGAAGCCATCCACATTCAATTTTCTTGTGGGCAGGACTTATGCTATGGATTTTCGGTTGCTAACAAGATCCGGATAAGCAAGACTTCAATTCTGCTTAAGCAAGAAGGAATGGCATGATTGATTGCTTGGAGTACTGCACTCATTCTAGCAGAATTCTTAGACCCCTCTTTCTTTCTTGCAGAAAAGGCAGAAAATGCATCCATCAATGTATGAAGATTCCACCAACAGGCTTCCTTTACTAAGGCAGCCTCTCTCTGTTTCTTGCCTTGAGGCTTCAGTTGTCCTTTCTCCTCAGGGCCATGCTTCTAAGTGCCTCATTCCTCAAGTGACAGCACCAGAGACTGACTCAAACAAACGAGTACTTCGGACTCTTGGATCCCTAACTGCACAAAAAGTGGTGGACCTGTTCTGCAAGGATCAAATTCAAAAGCGGATCCCCATTGGATCATACTTCCAGGCTGAAATTCCTGAGTGGACTGGCGTTCCATGCACTGATGATTCCAAATGGTTGGGCGTGCAACACTGGCCCCCAAAAGTAGGAGGAAGGAGATTGAAGGTTGGGACGGATCCTATTGGGAAAGGAAGGCCAGAGATTTGTAGTTGCCTACTTCCCCATTCTGCAGAATGTGTCAGATGTCATGTTGCAGAGAAGCGGTTGCAACTGAAAGATGAATTGGGCCATGCTTTCTATGAGTGGAGATTTGACCGGATGGGTGAGGAGGTCTCACAGACATGGACAGGTGAAGAAGAAGGAGTTTTTGAGGCGATCGCCAGCCAGCATAATCCGGCTCTAGCAAAGAGCTTGTGGGACCAAACATTCACCATCTACTACACAAAAAGCAGAGAAAGCTTGATCAGCTATTATTTCAACGTCTTTCTCCTCCGCCGAAGAAGTTACCAGAATCGGGTGACTCCAAACCACACAGACAGTGATGACGAAGAATCAGGATTTGGGTTTTTGCGCAACGGTACAGGCCATTATGCAATCAAGGCTGGTGGATCTAATTCCATATTGTATGGTAAGAATAAGCAATTTGCAGGTCCAACTGGATCGAACTATGGAGTTTAGGATATGAAGAATATATTATGGGGGTGTAAATTTGGTGGGTTTTATTGAAAATGGAAGCAGCAGCGAAGCAAAGCGCCAGGCTGCCTTTTCGCAAGCAACCAAATACGTGCACTCTCTGGCTTCTCACCAGGTATGCTTCCGTCCTGTTGGTAGACATCGGATGCCCTTTTAAGCCATATCTCAGATATATTTTTGGGTGGGGAATGGCAGTGACGTGGTTGCCCCGGGTGCTTTTCAACAGTACAGTGCAGTGATGTGAGGTATTTGAGCGGCGATGGGTGTAGGAAAGCTGGAAAGGTGACTGATTTCATTTCATTTCTTTTTTGGGACTCAATCCCAACAGGTGGGTCCTTAAAATATGCCCAGAAGAGGGCGGTGCATTTGGGGATGACTTCTTTTTTTGTCTGTTGATTCATATGACTTTCATTCTCGTCCATCTGTCCAATCTTCCCTAGTTTTTCTCTTATTATTATCCATATTTTAAATTGTTAATTTCTTTATTCGCACTAAAAAGACTATTTACTATGTCGAATTTTTCTTTTTTGTTTTCTGTATTGTACGAGGATTTTTTTCCCCTTTCCTCTTTTTTTTCCCCCTCAAACCAACCCGTAGCTAGTTGGATGTGTCTGTCTTGATTTTGCAATCTGTAGTCCTAGATCCATTTATGCTTTTAACATTCATCAATCTAACCCGTCGAAAATATTTTTCAAGTTGATCACTAATCTTTTTCTATGCAAAAGAGATAAAGATTGGCGGTAGAAAATGAAATCAATAGAAATTAATAATTTATTGGAAACTAGTTTTATGTGTCGGGACTGAATTTTTATGCGATTAACATTATTAATTTTTATTGATCTGAAAATGAAATGTGTGTAATGATAGGTGATATGGGTACTATGGATCCTAACGTGATGTGAATGATTGAAACAACTGCAAGTGGCAGTTTGTTTTTTTGTGTATCATTTTGCTTGCCTTTTTTCCGTATTAAATAAATAAATAGCATTTGGAATATCTTAACGGATCTCATTACTCCTAAAGGATAGAAATGCTACACTGAAACTTGGAGGTTATATAATGACAACAACAATTATCACTATTCATTTTTTGGGCTGCTTGGTCGCTGAGAAGAAAGAAAGGGGCTATTTTTTAGGACTTGGGTTCAATGTACTTGGGTGTATTTCACTCATTAAATTTTTTTTTTTTTGAATTTTTTTATGAAACCGTTGATATAAGGGTATTTAACATGTGTATAAATTTTTACTGTTTTTAAATGTTTTTTTCAGATTTTTGGAATATTTTTAGATATTTTTCAGATTTTTAAAAATCAGTTATATTTTTAATAATTTAAATGTTAAATACACTTAGATTAACAATTGTGTAATTTTTTTTTAAATAGGCAAAGTACACCTGAGTGCATTGAACTGGTATCTTATTTTTCAGTAAGTATTTATTCGCATTTCTTCAAGTAGTATGCATTCTTCTTTCGTATGTAGACTATTTCAGTAGGCAACATGGACATTTGTGGATGGAAGTATTTTTTTTTGTTGGTCTGATCTTGATGTTGATCTTTCGTGAACGAAAGATAAGAAGAGAATTAGACGCTTCAGCAATCAGCATTCGTTGAGTTTGGGCTCTGCTCGTCGAGTCATAATTCCTGTGGAAAACCACACGCTCGGCTCAAAGCCTGGAGATTCTAGATTGGGATGTTTGTTTTTAACAAAAATTTTTCAAATTAAAATTTTTTCCATCTAAAACTTTTCATTCTCTTTAATTATCATATTTGGAAATTATTTTTTTACATTTTTATATAATTATTTTTGCAGAATTACTCCTACAATTAACTTATCTATTTATTACTTTTTAAGCACATTTTTAATTTTTTTTAGCTGTATGCGTGTGCACGGTCTTCGAGATGAAAAGTTGATGGTGTGAAAATTTTTAAAATTGCGAAAAATGATATGATATGATAAGAGTAATGATATGAGTAAAAAAATAAAGTTAAAATTGATAAGTTAGTTTTGTGGATAAATATTTAAAAATGATTGATAAATAGGGTAGTTGTATAAGAAAATGTGAAGAAATAATTAAAAAATAGATTAGTTTAAGAGAGTAAAAAGTTTTAGTTTGGAAAGTTTCTTGTGTTGCCAATGTGCCCTAAATAGAGGAGAACAAAAGTAATTTTTTAATTTTTTATTTATCGTTTTATTTTATGGTTTCCATTATAGATATATTGTTGCCCTTTCAATCCATCGATAGCATTTTCCCTTCATTTGCACCAGAGAGCAAGGAGAGAATTTATATGATTTTAGCGGAATGATGAGAGTCACAAAGCGAAATGTGTGAAAAGACCAAAATAATAATAAGAAAACGTTACATTTTGAGACAAAAAAAGATAATTATATAACTTATAGGATTTTGATCCTGTTACTGTGACGCATAGGTTTTTTTTTTTTTTTTAAAAAAAAATTTCATAAAAATATGGGCTCAAATGTATTTTATAAGTATGTTTTTTAAACATCAACAGTTTTTCGGGAGGGGGTTATTTAAGTAATTTTGTTCTAAAAATTGTTGATTTTTGAAGTTAAAAAAATCGTAAAATTCAGCATGTGATGAGACTTGGCTTACATTTGACTGAAAAAGCTAAAAAGTAAAAAAATGCTTCTGGGTTAATAGCAATTTTACCCATATTCACGTGTAGGCGGGAGTTTGTTTGTATCTCTAATTTGTCCTATCATCGCCTAATGCAACAAGAAAACCGGAATGCACCGTGAAATGATTTTTATATGAAAGTGAGTGAAGAAGTGGTGAACAAAATAAATAGAGTTTTCAATGAGAAATATAAATAATAATAAAAGGTAAAAGATACAAAACTGAAATGTAAAGAATGACGATACTATACATGCTTCTGTGTTTTATATTTTAAAATACTTTTTTCTTTTGTTTTTTATTTTTATTCGGAGAAAGTATGTTTATTTTGTATATCAAAATTTATCGATTTCGAATATATATATTTAATAAATTTTTTAAAATAAAATTTTTACCATTTTCATTTGTGGTGGAATGTGATAAAGGTGAAAATTTTTTATTTTTGAAAATTTATAAAAGAATACTAAAAATTTTAAAAATAAATTCGGCATAGGAATAAAATGTATTTGAGTCCCCATAAAAATAAAAATTTAAAAACTAAAAATAAAATACACAAAGTTGTTACTTAACTAACTAATAAGTGTGTATAGCATCATTTCCCGATATAAAAATAAAAGAAAAGTGATGCAAAATGCGCGATAAAGAAAAAAACGGAAATGAAAAAAACTATTAATATAAAATTTATATTTGAGGAAAATAAATAAATATCAAGTCAATTCGAATAATGAAGGGAAAATAATTTTCATTTTATTATTTTTGCGAACGAGCTCTTTCAATATTGTTGGTGAAACCGACATCGAATATATCCTTTCGAACTAATGATATTGTTGAAGTCGTCTCAACGGCTGAGATTTGCGAAAAGAGAGGCGTGGAAAAATGAACCGCGCTGTATCTTACCTTAAGGGCCCGGTAGAAAAGGAAAAGGTTTTTTTTCTCGCTTCTACTCAAATTATGCTATTTATTATTATTTTCTTTACGAATTAATTTTTCAAGTTTATTTTATTTCATCTTTATTACATTTAATTTTAATTATTGTTCCTATTATATAACAGTATTTTCTCACTTTTTTTCAGGAAATTTTTTCGTCCTGAATTATTTTATTTTATTGGCGTCAGCAAACGGAACCTAATGAAGCGTTTGGTTGAGGCGATGGTATTGTACGTGATCGTATACAACGCGCGCATCGCTTTGCCGGTCTTCTTCTACCTCTCAAAAACCCATCTCCCACCCCCTCCCCCCGGCCGTCGTCCTTCTATCGCCAGCCAAACCAAAAATTTAGAGGAAATTTACAGAAAACACATTAAAATTTCACCAACTCATTATGTCTTCTCCAAGCAAACGCCGAGAAATGGATTTGATGAAACTGTAAGAAATTAATCGCTAAAACGAACTCAATTTCTTCCTTTTTCCTCACTGTTTCTTATCTCTAGCTTTTCTTTATCCTCCTTTCTGACTAGGATGATGAGCGATTACAAGGTCGAGACGATTAATGACGGGATTCAAGAGTTCTATGTCGATTTCCATGGTCCAAAGGACAGTTAATCATCGACACTCATGTCTTATTCTTCCTTCGTGTTTTCTACCTTTTGGATCTTTTGAGTATTCGATCTTTTTTTTCAATAAAATCTTTATTTCGTCTTGATAGCGGTGCTTGATTTCTGGATTAAAATGGTAGCGATAGGTTCACCCTCTCGTTTTATCCAAGTTCCTTATTTCTGGAATGAATTTAACAGACTTACTATGTATCAGTGATTGAATGTCACTTCCCTCTGAAATTCGCGATCTTCTCGTCTTAGAGTAGGAGAAAAGAGGAACGTAAATTTCATTTTCATCTTTCAGTAGTTGATTGGGCTGCAGTAGTTTTGGGCACGATCTTGATGACAACGTTGTAATCCTCAATAGTCGGGGTGCGATTTTCCCCCAAATTTCCGATTTTTTTTTTTGGTAATTTTATGTCTTTCTATGATGATTTTTTGATTGTGTTTTGGTTGTCCATTAGCAGATTCCGCAAGTTTTCTTTATTATGGAATTCTATTTCCCCTTAACTCTTGTTTTCGATATCTGCTTAAAATAAGTCTATCAGTCCAATATCAAAGGAAGAAAATAGCACGGGAATCCTTGGTCCAACCTATGTTGACCTCGGAAGAAATACTGCTTCCGATGACTCGAATGTTCTACTTCAGGTGATTACAAGAGATACAAAATCTGATGCCATCCCTCAAGGTTTTTGGGAGTTGTCATGATAATGTACCTTATTGAAATGTTTTGTTGCGCAGCCATTGTGTCCTTGTTTCCTTCTGAAATATATATTATTTTCAGAATGCAGATGATGTTTGGTTTTTAATTGACTTGTTGTTCCAAACTGAAATCTGTTTGCACGTGTTGAATTTTGATTGACTTTTTATTGCAACCTCCAGATTATTTTGTAGGTGAAAATTCCAAATGCAACTAACGATGCATGAACAATTGTCATAATGCTATTATTGGAAAATGTAGGGGTTGTGATGTTGATTCTAATCAAATGCAATACTTCCATGTTGATGGGAATGGAATATTAATAACTGCAATGCAGGAAAACTAGTGTCAGATATTTCCAGCATGATTCTGCAGCTTTTTTTATTTTTTTTTTTGGGGTTGTCGACGACTTGTTTTAATGTCCTCAAATTCTGTCCTAGCAGTAATTCTATTTATTGATGTGCAATTCATTGTCTTCATTTATATCCTGTGTTTTTCATTTTTGTCACTTCATTACTATAGGTCATCTTTAATAATAATATCTGGCCATCATCTTGGCCACCAATGTGGCTTAAATGTTTTCCTCCCTTTGGAAGTTTTTAATCGAATTCCAGAACCTTGCTTTACCTTTAATAAGCTGACAGACAATACTATTTTGCTTAATGAGGTGTGCAGTTTAGACTTAGGTTATAGATGAATATCCCTACCAATTGAATGAAAGGTGGATTTTTTTGACCTTTTAGCTGACAGACTACTTTTAATGGCTTGCGCTGTTCTATCTAGGTTATTGCTGAATATTCCTTCCAGCTAAACGAGAGGTGGATTTTTGCTTGATTGCAGGTCTTTATCAAGGAGGTGTATGGAGAATAAGAGTAGAACTACCGGATGCTTATCCATATAAGTCACCTTCAATAGGCTTTGTAAACAAGATCTATCATCCAAATGTTGATGAAATGTGAGTTATTTTCAATCTCGAGATGTCTTAATCTGTTCTTGTGGCAAACATCATTGTGGAAAAGAATGAATTGCTGCGACTTCCTTCTGTTTCAGATGAACCAACTGGAAAAATCAATTCACTTCTCTGTAGCATTCCCTAAAAGTGACAGATGTCACTGACGTCGGAGAAAAGACCCACTTGATATTATATCAGAAAACTACCATTGTTGTTAAGGATCTCATTTGTTTGGGTGGTTTTAGAACTACAAATTGGCAATTGAAATATGGAATATGTAACCGAAAATTTTCCACCCTAATTCTTGTTGTGAATGAACAGATGGAAGGTAGTCAATTTTCACATATCCTGAGATCAGATTTTTCCTATATGGTACTCTCTGTTTAAGTGGCCCCTGGTATTCTAATGTCTTAGCTTGTTTGGTAGTTCATGAAACTGATTAACCTCTCTTCAACAATGCAACCACCCGGTTTGATAAAGTTCAATGGCAGGCAGATGTTAGATGGTTGGTACGCTAAGTTCTGGCCTTTCTGCTAATGGTTTCCTTGGCCAGGTTCCCTGGCGACGTTATTTTCTGAGATGGTCAGGCAATAGGTAGTTAGCGATGGTGGCTTGATGAGTCCCAATAATAGATGCGCTGGGATTTCTTTGAGTAAAGATCAAGAGTTGTAGATCTTTATTGCTGTGAACATCTTTGCCCCTGCTCGCTTTCTCCTTGAATCAATAAATTCTGTTTTATATACCTTTGCAAATCCCTAAATATTCCCTTTGAGCTGGAATCTTTGGTGAAAATTTCTGTGTTGCTGTTGCATTTTAGCTAAGTTGTTTTTGGCCGTCAATTTAGTTACATTCTCTGAACTCTGAATGCTGCCTTAACTTCGAAATATCTGATTACATTGGTGGGTTTGAATTTTCAGGTCAGGCTCTGTTTGTTTGGATGTCATTAATCAGACCTGGAGTCCAATGTTTGGTAAATGAATTGTTCTCTTAGTTATGTGAATCCAATGCCTATTTATGTTCTGTAATTTGTATATAAGTCCAATACCTATGTGTTTTGTAGTTTGCATACAATCCTATACTGGCATGCATCTAGTAATTTGTATACAAATCCTATACCTATAAGTATTTTGTAATCTTTATATAGATCCTAAACCTATATATATATTTGAAATTTATATATAGATCCTTTACCTGTATGCATTTTGTCATTTGTGTACAAATTCTATACATATTTTTCACTAAGTGTGCTGATGATAATTCTCTCGGTATACGTAATTTTTACTAAGTGCTGATGATAATTCTTTCAGATCTGGTGAATGTTTTTGAAGCATTCCTACCGCAGCTTCTGTTGTACCCCAATCCATCAGATCCATTGAATGGAGAAGCAGCGGCTCTGATGATGCGTGATCGTCCTACATATGAACTGAGAGTTAAAGGTCATAATCCTCCTCAACATTCCCTTCCCACTTCTTTATCACAAGCATTCAGTTAAAAATCTGAGTAGCATAGTTTGAATCATGCTGCGGCACTGTAACGATTTGTGACATCCTCTATTGATGCATTCCTATGTCCTCCTCCATGACAGTTGTTGGAGATTTAATTCTATGGAACATTCGTGGGAACCTGGTTGTTTCATCCCACGTTGATGATGACGTGAAATTCATTCTGTCCATTTCGTTTGGCTAGGAAAACCAAGTTTGGTTTATATCAAACTAGCATGTGCCTCTTTTGATGAAAGTTCAAAATCACTGCAATAAAATCATTTGATTTGTATGTCAACTTCAAAATTGTTAATTCAATATCCAAACCGTCTAAACTATTCTTCCTATGTGGATGAAGGATATAAAATTATTATAACATTCTAATACATCCATAGACGGGTGAAATTTTTTTCATTATTTAATTATAAGCAAGTACTGCCCACCTAACACCCTAATTTGAATGATTTTCAGTACCACAATAAAGCAAATGATATTAAACAACATGACCGATTGGATTTTCATTTCATCACCAGAATAGGCCAAAACAGCGAGGTTCTCGTGAAAATATTTGTGAGACAAAAATTGTTAGTCATAAGCAAAGTGGGCCACAACAGTGAGGTTCTCACAAAAATATTCGTGAGAGCTAGTTCCGTTGAATTAAATCCTTAGTTGTGGTAGATGATTTCGACAATGCTTATCACTCATTCTACAGCACTTGCTGTGATTATCTGCAACTTCTGTTCTTTTGGATGAAAAAAGAGATGGATGTGATGGAACCCCATGACCTCACAAAAATATGAGATAGAGTAAGGGGAACACACACATGCACACAGAGGGCACATAGGGAGGTTCATGAAATGGTTTGGGCTGTATCGATTTCAATTCAGAGATCGTTTACATTGAAACCTAACAGAAATAAAGTCTGTGATTGCATGTGGCCCTTTGAAGGCATTTGTAAGTCTTTTTAATGCGTGAGTAACATCACAGATCAAGATTTTATGCTTGTCCAACGTTAATCACATTTAATATTGTACTCCAGAGTACTGTGAGAAGTATGCCAAGCCTGAAGATGCTGGAGCTGCTCCTGAAGAGAAATCCAGTGATGATGAGCTGACTGAAGATGAATATGCGTCCAGCAATGATGACGATGAGGTGGCCGGGAAACCTGATCCTTAGCCACTGGTGGTTTCATGTCTAGTTCTTGTAATTGTAAAATTTTTTTTTTAGCTCCAATGAAAATCAAGATCCAGCATTACGAAAAGGCATGGGTTGTGTTGGTTGAGCCTGATTTCAAGAAAATTATCAGACCTTCCAGTAAATTTATCTTTGTTCTCCATAAGTTATCATGAACTTTTGTTTCATGATATTTGCCTCAGCCAAATGCACCCTTCTTTATTGCAAAAGGAAAAAAGAGGGTTTATTCAGTTTCTCGCTATCTTTGTAAATAAGATGAATCAAGACCGCCGGTTTTATTCATTTGGTTGTGTGGGACTTGCATGGTGTGTGATGTTGTCAATGTTTTGTAGCTGTGATGTTACGAACCTAATCCAGTGCACCCGGGTGCGTGCAGCCTCAATGCACCCGGGTGCACTGCACCTATTTTTTTTTTATTTTT
>JAXCLR010000050.1:607950-622066 GCA_035584095.1 Annona squamosa | reverse complement strand
AAAATAAAAAAAAATAGGTGCAGTGCACCCGGGTGCGTTGAGGCTCAATGCACCCGGGTGCACTGAATTAGGCTCCGTGATGTTAGGCTTGCTCAGTTAACTCATTCATCCTAGTATTATGCCGAAGAAGAACTGGGGTGTTCTATTTAGGTAGAGGGGTTTGGGCAGTGATAAAACTTTTGGACGAGGTGTAAAAATTTTTGAGATGGGAGAATGATATGATATGATTGGGGTAATGATAAAGAGTGAATAAATTAAAGTTAAAATAAATAAGTTAGTTGTATTAATAATTGTGTAGAAACAATTGAAAAATAAAGTACAGGAAGATATAAAATAAATATTTTAAAAATAAGTTAGCTATGGAGTGTAAACAAACATATCCAGATGAATGAATCTACTTTTCCAGTTACATGTGTATGGTGATGATACCTACGTTTTGTCTTAGGTCGATCATCGTCATGGATGTGCTGAGACCAAGTTTTCATCTTAGACTGATCATCTACGTGCGAAAAATATTTTAAACACAATTTATCTTATAAAGTAAAACATTCAACTTGGGCCGTTTGTCAAATTTTATTAGTTATTTTTTATATGTTACATTTTATAATTTAATTTTTATAACTAGCCCGGTATAGCTGCTGTTTATATTTTGTATGTCAAATTTTTATTAAGCACATAGCCAAAAAAAATCTATAAATTATTATCATATTTTTATTAAGGGTGTGTTTGGGAAAACTTTTAGATGAAAAGTTTTTGGTGTAAAAGTTTTTAAATTTTTAAAAAATGATGTTCATGCGATAGGGGTAATGATGTATACGAAAGTGTGAAAAATGATTAAAAAAATAAAATAATTTTGGAGAGTAAAAAATTTTAGATGGAAAAGTTTCAACTTTGATTTTTTTTTTTGTCATTGACAAACACACCTTACGTATTTATCTTTATCAAAGAGCCTTTTTTTATGAAAATCAAATAGCCTGTTTTCTAATTGATTAATGAACTAAATTTCTTAGGTTTCATTTTCGCTTCAGTTGTCCAGGCATGAGGGGCGTTAGACACGTATTTTCAATGTCACGTGCTGAGTCAATGCTGGTATGATTATATATAATATGTTGTACATATGTTTAATTTACAATGTTCATTTTTTAAAATTTAATTTTATTTAATTTTAAATTTTTTCATAGTATATTTTCCTAAGTGTACTTAATTCATATGCCAAGTTTTATTTACAATACTTCTGTATATTTATTTTTTATTTTTAAAAATCATCAATTTCAGAGCATATAAGTCGTTTTTCACCCCTTAAAAAACTTAATTTTTAAAACTAAAAAATAAAAATGTAAAAATATTATAAAATAATAAAACTTAGTATATGGATTAAATACTTAGAAAAACATATTTATGAAGAAAAAATCCAAAAATAAAATTAAAATTAAAAACTGAATATTGTAAGTTAGACATATGTACCATATATAATTATGCCTTACACACACATTTTACATGTGTTTGTTTGCCACTAAAAAAAATTTCAAATCAATTTTTTATTCCTTACAACTATCATATTATTTAATTATTTCTTCATATCTTTGTATACAAGTATCTTATTTTTCAATTATTTTTGTACTACTTATACAACTAATCTATTTATTTTAATTTATTCATTTTAGTTGTCATCATTACCCTCATCTTATCACATCCTTTTTTCGCATTTAAAAATTTTTTTATTTAAAAGTTTAATCACTTTATATACAGACTATTATGCAAAAGGTCTTCAATCTAACAAGTAAGGGTAGAGCATTCAGTTCCATACCTAAAAGAGATTAAATCTAGTGAAAATGATGCAACTTTCTAACAAGCCAGCTTCGGAGACTTGTTGGTTTCTGCACCTTCAGACCGGACGCCTCAATGCCGATGTTGAACGTAGAGTTGCCTCTTCGTAAACCCAAGATGCCGGTCATGCATCTGGACGACAGCTTCACCCTTACGAGGGATGTTATTTCTTGATTTATATCGCTTATGGTTGTAGAGATTTGCAGATTCTGCACTGGCTGAATGACCTTCATACATCCCCATTACTAAGCACGTTGGAATGTCGGGCAAGCACTCCAGTGCGTCTGTTTAAATTATGATGGTTTTGAGCCACAAGCTGCTGTTGCTTATGAACGGTGTTGGCATTAACAACGGGCACAAGCTCAAAACAGCAGAATGTCTTCCTTTTCCAAGGCCGGCCCGACCAGAGAACCTGTGGCTTTCGCACCCGCAACGATTTGTTGTCATTTGGCTTTTGAATTTCAGTCGCTTGAAGGTTGCCAAATCGGAAGAAGTTGACCACTTTGCTCTAATGCCTGACCCTCCGTTTCTTGAAACTCTGCTATAAGACATGGATTGTTTGATGCATTTTGTGTGCTTGAAATGGTCCCATTGTACTTACGTTGGCCCCGTACGTCGCTTCGCATTAGCAGCCATGACATGTCCAGTGAGAAGTGAGAACTGAAATGCCCATTCATTGAAAGTGGGTTGATGGATTGGTCTTGCAGATTTTCTAAAATCTAGATGATAATAATATATAGATGTGTGTATATCTCTTCTTACATTGGTTACTTTTGTGGACAGCAACAATAAATTAAGGTCCTATTCAGCAGTATATAAAAAAAAAAAAAACTTTTTTTATATCTAATATTACTTATCACTTTTGAACACATAACAACCTTATTTTTTACATTTTTAATATTATTTTTTCAATTCAATATAATTTCTAATTTTACAATACATAACAATCCTTACTCATTGTCACCAACAGTATATCCATGTGGGTAACATGAGTAAGTTAGAATATGTAATGTGTAAAGTTCAGGATTTGAAGTTAAGCAGAGACATTTGTCTCTTCTACTATTATCCCGAAGTTGCTCTCCGTTCTCATTATTCGAAATGGGTGACATGACAAAAAAAAAAAACTTAAGAGTATTCTCCCCCTTGTCTAAGCCATTATAGGATAGAACATTCATCCAAAGGGCCCACCATGCCATAGGGTGGCATTCTACACCTTCTACAACAAAAACATGAATTACACATGTAGAAGAAGTTTGGTTTTTTTTTTTTTTTTTATGAAAAAGTTTGGTAACGTTTACCATGGCAGAAGTGTGGATAAAGGTGAAAAATAGAAAAAAGAATATTTTAAGAAACGTGTGATTAATAGAAAATGATGAGGGATATAGTTGAAATAAATAAATTTATTATATATAGTTGATAGGAAAAATAATTAAAATATGAGAATAAAAATAAAAAAAATAATGTGATGGATGAAATAATGATTGGCCTTAGGATGGTTTCTCAAACGTGCCCCTAACTTACGAGTCCAGTGTGGAAAAGCTTTAGGAAGCCAGAGAGCGCGGGCAAAAAAAATAAAAAAAAAAAAATAAAATTGGAAGCTGTCCTGACTTGGACTCGTGACAGTAAGAGACGTGCCACTCTAGGGTATCCTTGCAGGCAAGGCATGCGCGCGACTCACCCTAGGCACGATATTTATGCTTCCTACTTCCGTTCTCTTCAACCGTAGTCCGTAGAAAGCGTGGAGCAGAAAGGAGAGAGCAGCTGCTGCTTCTAAAACCACTAACCTCCACTTCCACCTTGTTTTTTAAGGTAAAAAAAAATCGATTATCTCAGACACCCTTCTTAATTTTTC
Source organism: Annona squamosa (assembly GCA_035584095.1). Taxonomy (NCBI): domain Eukaryota; kingdom Viridiplantae; phylum Streptophyta; class Magnoliopsida; order Magnoliales; family Annonaceae; genus Annona; species Annona squamosa. The sequence continues at coordinate 618,387 of JAXCLR010000050.1, read as the reverse complement.
CATTCTCCGCTCTTTCGATCACAATCGATTTTTTCAAAACCATGCATGTGCGCTTCCCAATGCCATTTGATCCCTGCTCATTTCTTCACGCTGCGGAAGCTCTCTTCTCTCCACTTCCACTTGTACTTGTATTTCCTTCTTTTTCTAATGCCCTTTCGCTCTCCTTCCTTCCTACTTTTTCGTTTCGACGCCAGATTGGTTTGTCTGGTATGTATGATCGCGCCATCCCAGCTTTAGCTCTCTCACGAGCTCAAGATCATGTGATTTTCATGGTGATTGAGGGGCCGATGCATAGAATGTGTGGATTGAAGAGATGGGGTGAATACGCAATGATGCCTCTAGAAGTCTCTCCAGAATTCGAGCTACACGTGAGTCGGGCTTCATAAATTTAGAGACTTGAGTTGACCTATCAACTGCTGGGGCCATCCTTCCCCTTAGATCGTTGTCACCGATGATCTTTGCAAGATTAATGGTCTGATGATGCCTCATGGATTGAGGTTTTGTTGCCTATTAATACAAGCTATTGAATGGCTTGCTTACTACTTTTTCAATCTCAACTTTACTCGACTTTGATGCTGTGGATAGTTCTGGTTAATAATCCTATTTACTTGGTTAAGCTTAAGATGATACTTTTTACAAGGGTAATGATATCTGTCGGTTCTGTATATCGTTATGGTTGATGAACCGAGTTAATTGGGCAAGGGGAAGATGATGGTGATTGTGAACATGATGGTGCATGGCCACCATGAGACCAAGGGATTACTTCATTTCTTTGGAAATAAATTTGTTGAATCGATGGTTACATTGAAGTGGGCTTTGCTTTGTTCTTTTGCGATGATTACTGGCTCTATATGGTTTTGGCTTTCATAGTTTTTAGTCTGTGATAAAAGGAAAAAAGAAAAAAGAAAAAAAAAAAAAAGTACTTCCAAGGTCATCTGTGATTTAGATTTTTAAAAAAATTGCACCTACCAGGAGAGGAAATAATCTATCCACTTTTGGCTACTGGCAGTAGCAATTCTTTTTAAGTTGGCAGTGGATGATTTGTTTGACATGGTTTTGGAAGATATTTAATTCCAGTTGAAGTTGTTTCTTAGTTTGAACGCATTTTCTTGTTGCATCCTCTTTATATTTCAAAATCATAAGAGCTTGAGGTACAAGCTAAGTTTTGGCTTTCGTCAACCATTCAAAATTTTGTTTTCTTCTGATTATTTATTTATTTTTTTTCTTTTACTTTATTTCAGCTTTGAAATCTATTTTGGCTAAAAGATGGAAACTGGAGCCAATTCTCTTCCATCTGGACCCGATGGTGTGAAGAGGAAGGTAACATATTTCTATGACCCAGAGGTGGGAAATTACTACTATGGACAAGGTCACCCAATGAAACCACACCGGATGCGCATGACCCATGCTCTACTTCAGGAATATGGATTGCTTGAGCATATGAGGATTCTGAAGCCCCCTCGTGCAGGTGAAAAGGAGCTATGTCGGTTCCATGCTGATGATTATGTGTCCTTTCTAAAGACTGTCACTCCAGAATTGCAACAAGACATGATGAAGCAATTGAAAAGGTTCAATGTCGGAGAAGACTGCCCTGTCTTTGATGGGCTTTACTCTTTCTGTCAGACTTATGCAGGTGGATCTGTTGGGGGTGCTCTCAAGTTAAACAACAAGAGCTGTGACATTGCCATCAATTGGGCCGGAGGTCTTCATCATGCTAAGAAATGTGAGGCGTCTGGCTTCTGTTATGTGAATGATATTGTGTTGGCAATTTTGGAACTCCTGAAGGAGTATGAGGTAGGTCCTTATGCTTGTGATACTCATGTTTTTAGATCTGAGTAAACCTGTAGAATCTGCCATTTCCTGGGTACCGAATTTCTGGATTTCTCACAACCTAGAAGAAAAGCAGCAGTTGCCCATTGACTATAGTTAAGCCTGGAAGAGCTGTAGGCTACACCCTCTGCATTTCAGTTTTTATAACCAACTAGTTTTTGCTGTGATGCATTGCACTAAGCTTGAATTTTTGAGATTTGGGAAAAGCAATCTTTTTGTACAGGCGTAGCTGTTTGACACTGCCTGCTTTTCTGGTTGCATTCCCAGTATTTTTTTTTCTGATATGCTCTAAATCCATGTTGCAGCGTGTTTTATATGTGGACATTGATATCCATCATGGAGATGGTGTGGAAGAAGCTTTCTACACAACTGATAGAGTCATGACTGTTTCATTCCACAAATTTGGAGACTATTTTCCTGGAACCGGGGATATCCGGGATATTGGATATGGGAAAGGGAAATATTACTCTCTAAATGTCCCTCTTGACGATGGAATTGATGATGAGAGCTATCAGTCTTTGTTCAAGCCAATCATGGGGAAAGTAATGGAAGTTTTTCGACCAGGAGCCGTTGTTCTACAGTGTGGTGCTGACTCCTTATCCGGAGATAGGTTGGGATGCTTCAACCTCTCCATCAAAGGTCATGCAGAGTGCGTTAAATATATGAGATCATTCAATGTGCCATTGTTGCTTCTTGGTGGCGGCGGCTATACCATCCGGAATGTTGCTCGTTGTTGGTGCTATGAGGTAGTGAAATTTGGGAGATTTCTTTTCCAGAAAAATAAAGATACAATGCCAACAAATGTGAAGATTTTGTTTGGAAGCTTATTTATTTATTTATTGCTTTTGATGTAATTGAGATAATAAATGAACTACAATTTTCTGCCGCATTTTTTTTTTTTTGAAGTTACAGTAATTGATTCAAATCAAATATCTATCCTACTCAATACTTTTTTAGTTTAACCTTGAGAAGTAAATGGTTACCTGCGCATTAAACCGCTCAGCATTTGTTTCAACAGATCTTCACATTTACTGAATGGCCTTCACAGTATTACTGTTATTAATGGAGCTAGAAGGACACATTAACCAGATTTATTTGAAGCTCTTTATATGGGCTTCTTGTGTTCCTTAAAGGTGCTGATATCTTCTACCGTTTTCTTTTCTACCATTTTGAACAGACTGGTGTTGCACTTGGAGTTGAAGTTGATGACAAGATGCCAAAGAATGATTATTTTGAGTATTTTGGTCCTGATTATACTCTCCATGTTGCTCCGAGTAACATGGAGAACAAAAACTCACAGCGCCGGCTGGAGGATATTAGAGCAAGGTTACTTGATAATCTCTCAAGGCTCCAGCATGCACCCAGTGTTCCGTTCCAGGAAAGACCGCCTGATACCAAGCTTCCAGAGGTATGCCATGGTAGCTTGTATTACTTTTACTTATGATGAAGACTAACTGTGTATTGCAATTTTTGTCCTTAGAAAAAACATAGTTTCTAAAATATTTATCTTGTTACCTTTTCTTACTCACCATCTATGTTCTAATAAATTTCAAATCTCATTATTCTTTTATGCAAATCTCATAGATTACATATTGGTTTGATTCTAGCCATTCCTGGGACAGTATAAGAACAAAATGGTGATTAAGACCATTGGAACTGAGTAACATGGGGCACGTGGAATCCTCTGTGAATCAGCAAGGACCACCATTTTGATCATTGTTCTGACCACATGGCTGTCCTAGAATTTGTAGTTTTGTAATTGCGGCTTGTTTAGAAGAACTAGTCATAGTTTTAGTGAAAATGAGTCTTCATAGTGCAACTATCAATGTTTATGGATCTGAACTTAAGTGATCTATCATGAAAGATAGATCCATAATGAGGTTGAACCTTAGATAGAACTATCTAGAGGTTTGAACTGACTGACGTTGAATATGAGCAGATGGATTGCGATTAAGGGAGTTTCTCTCTCTCCCTGAAACTCATTGCGGCAGCAGTTAACTTGAAAGTTCCATTTCGATGCAGACTGACAGTGCACTATTGAATCCGGGAAAGCTTGATGCTGGATATCAGCCACGGGGACAATGGGGACGACCCATTCCCCTAGGCACCAGCACCCCTGCAAAATCACCCCACAATTCTTGTCATCTTAATGTGTTGAGCTGAGCATCAAGTCCTAAGTCTCGATTGTCTAATTCTAAGGTTTCTTTTGTTGTGTTCTTCATTTTTATAATAAGAATATCTCAACTGGCTAAGACATACATCTTAATTCGGGATTCATTTTAAATTTCTCCAATTGGAAGGTTGAACACAGTGAAAATAGTGAAAATACTGTCTTTGAATACCTCTACCAGCTATAGCTATGGAGCATCCCTCGGCCAAGAACTTCAGTGTTTTTGTGCCAAAACAAAGTCTTTTAGTTTGACTTTTAGCACTTGTACCATTGTGCCATGTTAATGGTTAGAATTTTCCATTTATGTGCTTTTACGATAGTGCTTTTTCTTCCATGAACTATTATTTAGATAAGAAGTCATCAACTTATTAAAATAATGTTGTCCCATTTTCCATAAAGGTTGATTGTATTTTGATCTTTTCTTTCATGTCTTTACTAATAAGTGCTCCAGGATCTTATGAGCAAATAGTTTCAACTATCATATCACCCACTGATTATTTATTTGGATTTTCAGCCAGAAGAAGAAGAAGATGATGATGATGACGAAAGATGGGATCCTGATTCCAGTATGGATATTGACAACTCTAAGCATTTTGATGAGGCCTCATCGTACGTTCATGTTCTGTTTTTCCCCATACTTTCAGATGCTATTATGTAAATGCTACAGCCTTATGTCATATGCCATTTTGCAAATTATTGTTTTGAAGCTTCTGTCAGATCTGCCAACAAAGTATGCACAATAGAAAGTAAAATGGTGCTTATAATGGCCATAGTAATAGTAACTTGTCCAGATTGGATAAAACTGCATTCAGGCTGTTTTCACTTGGGCATTGCTCATTGTTAAGTGTCAACCATCTTGATTTCATGGTTTTGAGTGGATAGCTACTTGGCTACCATAATAAGATGAGGTTCTCCAAACAAACTATTCTCTTCCTATAGATAAGTGATATGCAGATGTTTGAATATGAATTTCATGGAAAATGAGCATAACCCAGTCATTGAACCCTTCTCTTTCCTTTTCTATGGTTAGTTATTGGCTGCTGGCGTGTGAATGTGTTTCAGGAAGCGCCCTTCAAACAACAGCCACAGTGTTAGAGTAAAGAAAGAAAGTGTTGAAGTCGATCTCAAAGATCAGGTATTTTAGTCGCCAAATTTTTATGATATACCTGCACTACCAAAATTGTAACTTTATGTCCATTTATCTTTTTTCTATCCATTTTCTTTAATATAAGAATGGATTGGATGCTCTTGCTTTTCGATACATAATTGGTTAAAATATAAAGCCATTATCTCTTTTTTTGTTTTTTTTTGTTTTGTTACTGAAGTTTGGTTAAAAGAATTAGAATAACGAGACTAGGTGCCAGATCCTTCAATTGAATCTTGAATAAAAACTCCCAGTTCTTCCATTTTGAGTCTTGAATGATAACTCCTAGTCCTTGCCCCTAACTTTTTATACATTAAATGAAATGTTCCCGGTCCCTAAACCTGAATATGTCCACTTACCTCCTGATTGGGAGCATCCCATAGTATGGAATTTGGATGAGAAGATTGCATGAGGAGAGGCTGTGTATTGAGAAATGAAAATTTTTTATTGGGAATGAGAAATATAGCATTCAAAATGGGAATAGTAGAAGTGAAAAAAGTTTTTTGGAACTGGAAAGTCTCATTCCATTCTCATCCATTCCACCCAATTGGATGATCCTGAATAGACTCTTGTGAAAGCATGGTATTGCTGCAATGCTGCATTCAGAGGCATGTTATGCTTTCAAATCATCACCAAGCAGATAGGGGCTAAAGACAAAAGCATTACAGCTAATGCCACAAGGAGAGTCTAAGTGCACCCATGAAAAATTGTTGAGGAAACACATTACTTGGGATTCCACTGTTTCTCCAGCTGAAAAACTTACCCTGACATTCTTCAGGATCGGCCTTCCAAGTATGCTCTCCCATTGAAACTTCGTTTTACTGCAACAAGATGTGCAGATTCACATTGCAAATAGAACCTCTTGACAGTAATGTTGATGTGCTGAAATCCTGTTTCTCCATCTCACAGGGTGATCAAAAAGGATTCTTGGAGCTTACCAAACGCAGTGATGCAGCCATGGAAGATGTGGCATACTTCAAGGTGAAATATATTCCATAGTAGTTTTTGGATGGATCATGAATCAGGGAACTGAAATATATCATCTGCTGCTTTCATGGTTCCTTGGGGCAAATTCATAGGACCTCGCTTCATGTTAAGAGCAGATCGATATTCAGGCCCGTTCCATTATCAGGCATGTTTTACCTGTACAGCCAAGCTTAGGCTTGGAAGAATGAAACCATTCTTCTCCAGTGCATTGCATGGTTGGCTGTTGCTTTCTATTTTAATGTTCTTTCTGCAGCTCTCTGAGAATTTTACCTGCATCCAACTTGCTGGACAGTTTTACTTATATCTTGATTCATATTCTTGCTTTCTCTTCTCGCATTTAGCAGGCTCCTGGGATGGGTAATATGGACAATGACGAACTGAAGAGTGTGAAGATTGAACCAGACAATCCAAGCAAGCCATCAGATCAAATTCATCTACCTTACTCAAAATATTGATTATAACCTTACACAGCATTTGAATCTTCTTGGCGGTTGCTCAATGGCTGACCTTTTGAGCCTTGGAGTAAGCTTTTTTTTCTTTTTTTTTTGTTTTTTCATCAATGAGGGTGGAAGAAAAGGAAAATGGGCATCTCATCAGAAGGAAGCAAGCATGTGAGGTTAGTTGCATCGATTCCCAACCATGTAGAAAGAGCGGAAGCCGATGTAGATATGAATTTTGTGCAGTGTGCTTTTCAAGGAGGCGGTGGGAGCTTATTTTGGGTTTGCTGTAGCTGCACAGCGGAAGTGAGGCAGACTACCAATTTTAGGAATGGAAACGAAAGAGTCAACAGTTTGGAGGTTCATTTGCGATTCAATTCTGGCATCAGGATATCTTATTTATCAACTTAATGTCTAATTTGGTGCCGAATATATGATTATTTTTAAGTTTCTTGTAAATGGCGTTCCATCGAACTTCTTGAATTGTATGAGATGGCAGACTGCCCAATTTTAAAGCCTCTTTTGTTTTTCCATAAAATAAAAAAAAAATCATGTTTTTCCCGCAACGTCTTTCTTGCTTGCACGTTCGAATTCTTACTATGAGTAAACTTCTTTTTTTTTTTTTTTTTTGAAGAACTATCAGTAAACTTCATTTATTTATCAATTTTTTGTAGAAAAATTGTCTTTGCATTCAATCATGAATCATCTTAATGGCTATTCCATATTTTTTACTTTAGAAATTCTATTTCAGCTTTATCCACTTTACTATCAGCAGGATCCTATACTGTAGATAGTCTTCTCTTATGTTGATTTTCATCGTTGTCATCTGGTGACGAGCGCAGTCAGTGCATGCATGTGTGATGTTGTTCCTTACAATGATTTTTTTTTTTTTGTTAGCGGTGCAGCCCAATCCAATGACAGTCGTAATCAAGCCCATTACTGCACTGAAGATGAATTTTTTTAAAAAAAGATAAAAGACTGATGTGATAGTGGGAATGATTGGGAGGACAGTAAATAAAGACCAAATAAGTAAGGCATTTAATATAGAAAACTTCAAAAAATGATTAGAATATGAAAATAGTGATAGAAAAAGTCAATTAGTTGGATAGCTAATGTGTTAAATTATATCAAAAGGTGGGGTAAAATAATTTTTTAACTGCATGGCGAATAAACCTTGATAGCTCAATCTACATCTCATTCTCTATTTAAAATTCTCTATTTAAATACATTTTTATTTTTTCCTTTTTTTATATTCTTTTTCAACATCCAATATTTTATATACACCTGTTTATCCAACATCCGATTTGGAATTGGAATTCGAAACAATAGTAGAACTAGGAACCAAATCGACTGATAGGTGGGGAAGAACCATTTACAAGTATATGGGTGAGGCAAACCAAGAACTGAAACGACCCAACCCGAGATGTTCCTATCCGTAGCTTATTCTACATTGAACTTGTTTGGCTACTATCTGAGGCATTTTTACCAGAGAGGTTAGAATCATAGCTTTTGCGAGAAGCCAGAATTCCTTATCAAAGGAGCTACACAAAACTTTTGAGGGCACAAAAAAAAAAAAAAAAAAGGCCAGGCCAAAAAGAGCGTAAAGAAGAGCGAAACATAAATTTCACAAAAGCCTTAAATATTTCAGAACAATGATATTAATCGTCTTGAACAACTAAGTAAATAGATGTAAATAGATCATCCGGATACTCTTTAAATTACAACATGGAATGTTGGTTGAAGCAAAATTTGGATCTCGCAGGGGAAAAAAAGGCTGGTTAGTTTGCTGCTTATTGAAAGACCAACCCATTTAGGATGGTGCTCCACGCAAAATTCCCATGAATACATTGCGATGAAAAAATAATGCTAAGAGGAGTCTGCACCTGTCTGCAGCTACCTCATCGTTTGACCCACTGGAAGCTCTTCCTTGCTTTCGCTTTCCCAGGCTTCTTCCTTTCAACAACACGTGGGTCCCTTGTCAAGAATCCACCTGGTTCACCACAGATGGAACACGATTCAGAAACATTGCAAAATTGTAGAAAGGAATCTAATTTTAATCATGATCTCGATCAAGTGCATCACAATTCTTTGTTGTCTGAGTTGGAAAGTGGATTGATCTTCCAACCGGGCCAGCTAAATAAGCAACAGAAGTCCATATACAGGTATCTGAATATGGTAACCAAGGAAAAGTTACCCATACAAATTCCAAGGGGCTAATTGAGAAATGTTACTCATCCAACAGCTCGATTGAGTTAAACTAAAGCTACTGACAACTAAAGGGAAAGCTAGGGCAGAACCCATCTGCAAAAGACAAATGAGTGATCCCCTTCCCCTAGGGTCACTTCGGGAACACAACATTTTTCCGCTTTCGTCACTTGCATAGCACAAATTCACCTGCAGAAACAGATGCTTGTCTGCCACAAATTAAAGGCCAGCAAAGTCATGCTGCTTTTAAACCCATGCAACTCCGTGATGAACTTCCTTTATGTAGTTTCGTTCCCATCCATACCTTCCACACTTTCTATACTACATGGAAGCAGTGTGCACAAATATAAATGCTATCAAAGAATGCAGATCTTGTGAACACCCAGCTGTTCTTGGTTTACCTTCCCTAAGGGGTGGACGGAGTCCAGGCTCCCAATTTTGCAATGCCCTGCTGACTCCCAGACGAATTGCTCCTGCTTGACCTGCAAAGCCAGTGTGATTAGTTTCTATTCCTTGTCTACATTTGCATAGGCAATTAGCATGGCTCAACAACTGCTAAAGCTGGATGGAAAAATGATAACAATGGTGAAGAAAGAGAATTCTAAATTCTTACCCGACACACCACCTCCTTTCACCGTGCAGTGGACGTCCCAAAGACCCAAAGTCTTTGTCTCAGAAAATGGTCGGAGGAGGTCGGCACGATGATCAAGATTGGGAAAATATGCATCAAACTCCTTGTCATTGATGATAAACTTTCCATCTCCTGGTTGAATCCATACACGAGCAATACTGCACTTCCTCCTTCCTGTTCCATAAGCCCTTCCCTTTTCATCAACCCGTCGAATGTATGATTTTGCAATCTCTTCTTGTTTCTTCTGCTCCATTTCATACCTTGGTGATTTTCTTAGACTCTTCTCATAGCGCATGTCTTCAATCTCCTTAAGTGGGGGCAGTCCTTCAACACCTTCAAGATCCTTAAGAACAATCAAACTATCTAACATTGCTTCGGTTATCCCTGAAGCTGCAATCAGGTCCCCAAATGCACGGCTTGGTCCTGCAGTCAGACTAAAAAAGGCAATTAGGATATATGGTTCTGCAAGTAACTAACTAATCATGCAGCTGAATTTCCAAAGGTTCCTAAGCACATACAACCTTGTTGCAAATACCAGTTTATAAGGATAATAGACACAAACTTGCAATAATTGTTCCTCCAATCATGGTTCCAATATCTTCCAAAATGGTACTCATCTTGGTATACTTGTGCTTATGGTTGACTTGAAAACTTTTACTTCCATCAAACCTGACCTGTCTGACCCTGGTTTCTATCTGTCAGTCTCATTCTTAGTCTTTTTTTTTTAAAAAAAAAAATTTTCCTTGTGCCTAGATCAGCAATCTACTTTTGTTACTTTCAGCTTTTCGTTTAAAATCAAATCATTCGAATGAAAAAATGGAGGCCAAATTAATCTGTCCAAAAAGAGTGCTAAATCCTGCCAGTACATGTGTACTTCAACATACGAAGACAGAAGTAATAGAAACGGCTGCTGACTAATTGCTTGAAATCTCATAAATGATTGTTACAGGTTCCAGAGCACAATGGGCTCCAATAAATGCCCAATTGCACCTTGCATTGCATAAGAAGACAACCCAACCCCTAAGAATGGGAC
>JAXCLR010000050.1:576045-597223 GCA_035584095.1 Annona squamosa | reverse complement strand
CAGTGACATTTTTTCACCCTGTAAAAACACATGTTCTGCTTGTAAGGAGAGTGACATTTCTCCATGCCATTAATTGTTTCTTAAATTTCTAACTGATCTGTATGCTTGACTAAAGGTTGAATAAATTGATATGGGAGCAAAATGATGTTTGCACTGATTGGTGCCTGTGGCTGTGCCATGAGGCGTTTTCATGACTTTGCAAGCCTTTAAATGTGCATATTTGTTTTATGGATGCAGAACCACATTCAGAGCACTTTGAAATTAGAGGCAACATGGTGATCCATGTGAATTCTATGGCATTCGAGGGAAGGACTCATATGATGTTCCAAGGCTGGAGTAAATGCCAATCTGACAGCTTGCTTCATCACGTGGAATTGAAGGGGGCCTTCCTCTCAAATTTGAAAATTACATCATTGTCCTTGAATTTTAAAAATATTTGTCAGCCCCACTTTCCCTGAAAAAAATTTATCCCCTTCATATAAAATTGGCACCTGTCATTAAAGGTCCTATATTAGCCCCGTGTGTCACCTACCTTTTCCTCTTTGCTTGCTATGGCATCATAGTTAAACAAATAAAAGAGCAGTTCAAAAATCAAGGAGTCCTCTAGATTTCTCGTTGAGACTGTTTACTCATCATGGTTTAAAGGCTATGTGGTTGAAATGGAATTCTAGATAAAGAATGGTACCTCATGGACTTGGTTCATCTCCAACAATTCCACATTTAACATTGATGTCATGTACATCTAATCAAACCATCTTAACCGGGTTTTAGCGTGGATTGAAATAATTGAATATTAGTGGCTAGGTAGGTTCCATGTAATGGAGATCAGACAAAGAAATCACTTAGCTTAACACGTGCAACCAGAAATTAGGGGATTCTAACAATTGTGACATTCACTAATCTCTTGGTTCATGTCATGATCATGATGTCCACCATAATCGCACTTGTGGTGGACCTGAAAGTTCTCTTTTTTGTTTTATTCTTTTCTTTTGTAAACTTGTAGAAGAATCATTAGTGATGACATCTTCATAGAATCTTCCAAGCTTCTGCAAAGATGTTGGGTATGTGCTGTGCTTTTGATGAGTTCATCAATCTAGATTACATTGGCGTTTGGAGATTTTTGAAAAGGAAATGATAAATAGCTTGCATGTAGGTTATTTTATGTTTGTCTTCCTGCCCATAATCGGTCTTGCCTGTGTTTTTTTTCAATTTTACAGAAGGAAGATTTTCACTTGACAACTCGTGGTCTATCCTTGCAATCACCACCCAGTGGTGCATTCACATTGGAAATAATAACAGAGATATATCCTCAGAATAATACTTCTTTCGAAGTAAAGTATCTTTTGTTATATTGGAATGTTCCGTGCAGAAAATTTTCTCTCATCTTATAATCAATTTGGCTGTTTTGTAGGGCCTCTACAAGACCTCCGGGGTTTTTTGTACACAGTGTGAAGCTGAGGGCTTTAGAAGAATCACTTATTATCAGGTATGTATTGATATTCAGCCGTATGTGTTGCGGTTCAAATAGTAGTTCTCTTTCAGTGACATGTGGGAATGATCAACATAAAACAATCTAATTGCAGTGCCCTGCCCTACTAAATTATTAGTGAGTAAATATGTCAATCTCTTTGTAGGAGAGGCCATTCCTTGTTTCTGAAATGGGTACTCCAGACTGGGCCCAGTGCTGATCCAACAGCTGGCTCCTCTGTGGCCTAATGTGTTACCTCTGTCACTAATACCCACCAATGTGTCACGTGTGGCATTTCAGGCCATTCATTGAGTGGGTTGATCAAGTGAACTGGGTTGACTTGGTTCTGTCTGTGACTCTGGTGCGTTCATGTTGATTCATCTTGATGAACACCTGTCACTCTGCAACTGTCTTGTTCAGATGTGCCGTGCTGTAGGTTGTATACTTGTTATATGCAGTAGGCAGTCCTCATTTCAGACAAGCTGGGAAATTTGTGCATTATGTTAGATTTAGTAGCTCTGTCAGGAGATATGTGTTGATGACTAGCAAAATATTCAACTGGCAGGACCGACCCGATGTGATGGCAAAATACACTTGCAGGATTGAAGCTGATAAAGCCTTATATCCAGTATTGTTATCCAATGGGAACTTAATTGAGCGAGGAGATCTAGAGGTAAGGTTGGTTTGATATCCATGTTACTAGCTGTTTCAAGCATTGCAGAACATTGAACTAGATGCAGGACTTGAGAAGCTTCCAGGTTTATTTCATGCACTCAAAATTCTGGCTGAATTAAATGGTCAAGGCAGCTCTTTCAAACATTAAGAGACTTGATTTCATTCTTGAAATTCATTTAGTCAAAAAGCCTGATGTAAAGGCCATGCAACTGAAACTTATTAATCAAGGACTTTAACCTAAAATCGAAACAAAAGGACAAACTGCTCAACTGATTTCCAAGTGGAAGTGGGTATCTTGTTCTTTTGCAGTTCTTCTGACTTCCTTGCTTTGAGACCTTGTTTGGGTTTGGAAACTTATCGGAAGCAACAGTTTCCTTTTTATATCTTGCAACTGTTCTTGTTTGAAGAATATACCATGTTAATGTCAGTTGATGAATTTAGTCCTAATAAATAGTACATATCTGTGTTTGTTTTGTTCGTGAGGTTGTGGGAAGTGAATGATCTTCCTTTTCAGACAATCCCACCAATCTGATTGAGTCTTCCATCTGTTAAAATGTAGCCTTTTTCTGTAACTGCAAACATAGTCATGTGATTCATGAGACCATGAAGTGGCTGTAAGAATCATCTGAAGTTGACTGCATCTTTTCATTTGTATGATTCAGAATTTTCTCTTTCTTTCCAGGCTGGGAGGCATTATGCAATTTGGGAGGATCCTTTCAAGAAACCCTGCTACTTGTTTGCATTAGTTGCTGGACAACTGGAAAGCCGAGATGACAACTTCGTGACTCGTTCTGGGCGAAATGTGTCACTTAGGATCTGGAGCCCTGCACAGGATTTACGAAAGACAGCTCATGCGATGTATTCACTTAAGGCAGCTATGAAATGGGATGAAGAAGTTCGTGTCATTATGTATCTTCTTATACAGCTTTGTAACATGTCCAACAAATGATGCTAAGGCATGATTTCACTTTTTTGTTGTTGCCAACAGGTTTTTGGTCTGGCATACGATCTTGATCTATTCAACATTGTTGCTGTTCCAGATTTTGACATGTAAGATGATCTATTCACAATATCACTGTTCCAGAATCTGACATGTAACATGATGTCTTAAGTGTGGATCCCCATATGCCTGTGCACACACATGAGCACATGCGTGTGCGATTCTGTGCCTGCTTTAAGGCAAGGGCTGTGATTAACCTCAGTGAATCTGTGGGTCCTTGCTTGGGTAATGAAAAAATTAATTTTAACTGTGTTTTGTTGAAAATTTCACAATCTGAAACTTAATAATTAAAACCAAAAGCACATGGCTATCATTTAACATCTTTATCTGTGATATTACATCATCATCATCACGGCCTAATCTGAAGCTTGCAGCTTTTGGTTGGAAAGTGAACCAGTTACCCTTGTTTTATCATCTCTCATGGTAGATCATATAGTTAGACTTTTGAAAACTAATTGGGTTCAATGATCTAAGATTGTTACAGTCTTTGCTCATATTCTGGGTGAAATTAATGGAGTTCTTTGCTGGATTTGATTAACAGGGGAGCTATGGAAAATAAGAGTCTGAATGTAAGTTACTACTTCTTGGTGGACAATTTTTGCTTGTGCATTTTCAATGTGTAATTTTTTTTAAAATTTCCCATCAAATACTTGATACAGATATTCAATTCAAAGCTTATCTTAGCATCTCCAGAAACTGCTACAGACGCTGATTATGCTCTAATATTAGGAGTTATTGGCCACGAGGTTGGTTTGACTTTGAAATGATGCTACTTTCACCAGCAACATATTTCCCCATATGTACATGTTTGTTTGGATGCAGAGTTGAATTAAATGGCTAACATTCTGCATAATCAAGGAAATAACAAAAATGAGGTGCTGTCTTATGGTGTAGGCAGGGAGCAAGTTTTATGTATTTATTCTTTTAAAGCATGGAAAAGTTACAAAATTTTGCTTTTGGTTGTTTCCTCGATGTTAATGCTAACTGAAATGTGGTTGTTTTCACTTACCTACATGGATGATGCCAATGTAATTCAATGTTGCATCCAAAGTTCCAAACATGTGTAGTTTTGGATACATCCTGTATTAATTCTGATCAAGTTTCTGTTTTTTGTCTGCAGTATTTTCACAATTGGACTGGCAACAGGTTGAAAAGAATCACTCCATTTACCATGAAATTGTTTAAATATGCTGCTTTCTGTTTTCTCTTATTCTGTACTTATGATCAGCCATCCCTTCCACATCACTACAGGATTTGATGTAGAAGAGATTGAAATGGAGGAAAATAGTAAATATCTGTAGAAGATGTTTAAAAGGAGCAATAACGAAGTGAGTAGGTTATGGTATGATGTCAAGCATAAGTAAAATAAAATGAAAATAGACATTTTAGAGAAAAGGTAGGTGATGATGTGAAAGAAAGCAGGGCAAAGGAAAAACAGATGAGGGTAAAGGGGGCCCTGACATTTTTCCCTTTAGTTCTGCATCCTTTACACCAACCCAAAAATGCCTGTGTAACAGCCCATAATTGAACACTACATCAAAAGGGGGATAGAGTTCTGAAGGTTTATAAGTGGCCTAAGCTTGAAACATGGTGTGACACGTCTTAAAACCATGCTGTTGAGCCAGCAAGTTAGAGTGGATAATAACCCAAAGGCTCAGGATCGTTTTTCTAGGTCTAGTGTTACGTGTGTAAGAGTACTTAGGTGTTAAGAAGTATTGCTTTCAATAGTAATATGTGGGCTTATAACTCACAGGCCCAAGATCGTTTCTTTGGGCCTATGCATTTCAAATGGTATCAGAACACTCCTCTAGCGCATGTAGGGCAGACGCCCAGAGTTGAGTTGGGTGAGTAGAAACCCAGAGCTGAGTTGAATTCTGATTCAAGGACGAACCAAACAAAAGCTAGTGAGCCCATTACAGCCTATAACTGAATCTCACATTGAAAAGAGGATAAAGTTTCAGGGGGTTTATAAGTGGCTTTAAGCTTGAAATATAGTGTGATGTGCTTTAAAATCATGTGGTTGAGCTGCCAACTCAGAGTAGACGAATATTGCACAACGAGACCCATAATCCACAGGCTCAGGATTTTATTTTTTATTTTTTATTTTTTTGGGGTTTGGGCATTACAGCCTGGGTCGTCGGTTTTGGCATATATTGTTTTTATATCCTGAAAAAAAAGTAGGTTTGCACGATTTTTGTGCTTATGCTTGTAGACCAAGTGTGTTGTAGAAATGCCCATGATATCCATCTTCAATAATCCATTGACACTGTTTGATTAGACTTTAATTATAACTTTATTGTAGAAACCACCATAAATTCAGCACTGTACAGGGATGAGAAATAAATGTGGGTAGGCTTCACTTTGGACAGTCACTGCTCAGCTATTAGAATGATTTAACATCATTATAATCCAATCATTCACCTGCAGGTCAGCTGAGAATTCTAATATTAATGAATGAGCATATCCATCTAGAATGACTCATTTGCTGAGGGGTCTCTTGTCTTTCAGCTAGTCCAGCTGCTTTAGAGCTTTTCTGATAGCCAGATCTCATGTTTGATATCTGTTTCAGTTTGTGATTTGTGCTGAAAATTGTCCCAAACTCTGTTAATGGGTTTGGTGGGGAGCTTCTAGATTCCTATAAACTTTAATACTATGCTGAATCTGTTGCAGAGTTACATGCCGAGATTGGTTCCAGCTTACCCTGAAGGAAGCGCTAACTGTCTTCAGAGATCAGGTTATACAATTTATTTTCATTTTCATGGCTGGTATCATACATCGTTGTTATTGAGGTCTATTTCTCACATACATTTCATTTGGGTTCAGATATCTGAAAGAATCTGAATGTTGTCTGTAGGAGTTCTCATCTGACATGGGAAGTCGGACAGTTAAACGCATTGCAGATGTTTCAAAACTACGCAGTTACCAGTTCCCACAGGTTTTTGATTTCTATATGCATGCATTTTCATCTACTAATTAGAGCGTGATTGGTTGGATCAATGTCTTAAAATTTTGTGCTTCTTGGATAGTTTCCTGGAAGAACATTTATCTAACAATAGGGCTAATATTCCTTGTTTCTGATCAATTGGCAGTAAATTCAGTGTTTCAGTGGCTTATGATAATTAAATTTTAGGGCATTATGGAACTTATTTCTAAAAGCAGATGTCAATAGCAGTCTCTGAAGTTTCATTCATCATGCGGTAGTTCTGGATATGTGCTACAGATCTTGGCTTTAATGAATAAAGATTTAGAATTCAAACTTGCAACAAGAAATGTGATTGATGTGTTGAATCACTGTGCTATGAGATTCCATTACTATAACAAAGATAAGGAGAACAATGCAATATAATGTTATCAGTCTGAATTTTTTACACACTGGCAACCCAATACAAGATCCGAAAATAATGAGTGTATGGGTTGTTGAGTTTTCATAGTTTTTGAATATTAGCATAAAACCTTTCAAAATCTAGGAGTTAATTTTTTGAATTCCTTGCATGTTTTTGGTGAATTTTCAGGATGCTAGTCCGATGGCTCATCCTATTCAGCCACATTCATATATCAAGGTCTGTAAAAAGTCTAGTTTCTTGGTTAATTGAAAATTTTCCATTGATTTGCTAATAATTGGTAATTGTGGCTTGTTTTCTTATGTTTTGAACAGATGGATAACTTTTATACAGGTGATCTCTTTTGAAATTCATAATCAATTCTGTTTCCTTCCCGGTAGTGATTCCTACTCTGTTTTATGTTTTGTGACTTTTGGCGGATGCAAATCTGATTCAATCTCGGTCTCAACTTCCAGCAACGGTATGCTCTTTGCAATTCCCTCTCCTTTTTGGACTGAGAGTTGCTATATGATGTGATGTTACATGAGCCACACCTTCATATTTTGCCAGATCTCTTGCCTTATGAAAGCGGAGAATTGTGGCCACTTTTTCATATTTGACAAATTCCTTTTGAATGCTTGAGCACAGGCTTAGAGTGTATTTTGACATCGCATCTTTATCCATTAGTTTAACAATTGATAACAGGACAGTTGAAGTGGAATCTATGCATATTGTTTCATGGTCAAAGTGAATACTTGCTTGGAAATTTCTTTGTTCACAATTATTAATGAATTCTTTTCATTGTCTTTGATGGGTGGCTGATGCAGGTTTATGAGAAGGTACAAAGATTTCCTGCTCAAAGCACGTATTGTTGTTGGTATTTTTCTATAGAAAGTATTAGGAGTCTGAGAATATGATAATGACTCTCTTTGTTCTATTTGACAGGGTGCTGAGGTTGTCAGGATGTACAAAACCTTGCTTGGTCAGTCAGGTTTTAGAAAGGTTAGATAAAAAATGCTATAATATTTGAACTCTTTTTCCTAGCTTAGATTGCAAGCATATTCAGTTTTGTAATTTTATCAATTTTTTTGTGCCATGCATGAATTATTGTTGCTGCCCCCATATCTGAAACCATCTTATTTGTTCCTCTAGGATGAGTAAGTCTTTTTTTAATTTTTCCAGGGCATGGATCTTTATTTCCAAAGACATGATGGCCAAGCAGTAACCTGCGAAGATTTCTATGCTGCCATGCGAGATGCAAATGATGTAGATTTTTCCAACTTCTTGCTATGGTATGTTCATTTGCTAGTGCTTATGATTTGTTGATCTCCATCGTACACATCTATTATGGTGGCTGACACTTTGATCTTCCGGAAATTGATCTAATTTGATGATGGTTGATTGGGAATGCCTAGAGGGCATTGTTGAGGCCTACTTTGCTACTGGTTTACCTTTTGCTACCAATTGAAGAGACGAGGTCCTTCAATTATGAAAAACGTTTGGGCAGTAACGATAGCAGACTGATCAGATCCATGGTCTTCATTTCATCACTGATCCTCATGGTTCCCTTCTAGGCTTCTACAGACCAGGATTTCATGATTCACATCTCCTAATTATCATGGTGGCCAATTTTATTCTTGATTTACTTTAAGCTCACTATTCATGCTTCAAATAATTACAAGATGTAGGTACTCTCAAGCTGGAACGCCTCATGTGAATGTCACTACATCATACAACCCTGAAGCTCGCATGTATACATTGAAGTTCAGGTAGGTTTTATACCACTTATAGTGGAAATTGTGTTGTGAAATCTATTGAACAACCAATATAGCACCCAATCATATCTGAAATTTTCAGATTTTATTTTTAATTTCAGATAATGTTCAGGAGTTGCAAGACACATTCTTTGACTAGATTGAAAGTTTGGCTTGTTTCTTAATTTAAAATCCTCGGTGATCTTGATTCTTGATCGAAATCCCTCATCTTAAATTTCTGCACAGACTGGGGTGGATGAACACTATTTCTGCTTGCCAGCCTGGAAGTAGATAGGATGGAAATAAAACGATGGCAAGGGTGGTAATAAGATGGCTTGGTTATTCCTATCTCTTATCTCGGTGGTTTTGGGCAGTGCCAACCACTAGGATGAGGTCTGTAAAGATCAATTAAATTCTAATGAGTATAGGTGCAACTCGTGCTTGTGAGAGTTGTTAATTTTATGGTTCTAGAGGAAGAATTTCAGGTAGGGGTAAGGAGAGAGTTTCTATTTCAAGGTTTAATTTCAAAGGCTACCTATTATGGTATAGCTAATTGTAAACAGCACAGAAAGTATGTGTCAGGTAAAATCATCATATACAGACCTATAAAATTAATGTAACTCAGACCTCTTACTGCATAGTTCTCCATAAACTATTTTTCTATCCTTCTCACTTTCTGTCCAACTGGTCCATTTCTTATGCTTCCCAGTCAAGGAATTCCACCCACTCCAGGTCAACCAGTGAAAAAACCAATGTTTATCCCTATAGCTGTTGGCCTTCTTGATTCGGATGGGAATGATATGCCCCTCAACTCTGTATATCAAGATGGAGTGTTGCAAAGAATTACGAGAAATGGGCAGGATGCATTTACCACTCTTCTTCAGGTTACCAAGGTCAGTACACAGTGCCAACTCTGAATGAATATATGTGGTGGTCTATAGATATGTCAGAAAAAAGGGTTCTTCTAGGGCCTTTGTCGATTGAATCTCCTTAATGCTAAATTGCAAGTATGGATGATAAATTCTTGTTGTTATAATTGTCAAAATATTATACGAGAGATTCAGATACTTAAAATGCTTTTGAAGTTTCAGTTGGTGTTTTCTTTGGCTAAATCTCTATGTAATAAACTTTCTGATAGTAGGCCTAGAATGCATATGAATTCATCATTGGTGAAGAAGAAGAACAAGAAGTTAAAAAGAAAAAAAATCCCTCCTGCAGGATATATTTGCTATTTTTGATTGGATCTGGAGGTTCCCTATATTTAAGTAGGCCATCCATTTGCAGGATAGGGCTCATCCTATATTATTGCCCATCCATCATGGATTCGTGGCCCAGATGGATGGCTGGTCTGGATTCCTTAAGAGTGGCCCCAATTGCATGGAGCAATAGGCCAGATCAAGGCAGCAACAGTTTGGGTACGTTATTGAAATGTTCCCTGGGTTAGAAGGAACCCTTAACTGTCTGCATTAGCACCCATGTGTAGGAATTGATTGGAGTACTCATGTCAAGCATGTAACCGTCTC
Organism: Annona squamosa; assembly: GCA_035584095.1. NCBI lineage: Eukaryota > Viridiplantae > Streptophyta > Magnoliopsida > Magnoliales > Annonaceae > Annona > Annona squamosa. Next base: position 587,483 of record JAXCLR010000050.1, on the reverse strand, counting down.
TTTATTAAAGATTTCAAATGCTGACGACAATATGAACTTAAATAGAGATGTGCAATGTGTCAGTTTCAAGTTCCCATGTTCACATGCATCGTTGGGCATACTATTTTGATGTCATCATGAACCCGTTATTACCATACCTTTCAAATGTTGATGTCTCATGCTTGATTTTGAGTCTGGCAAGTTCCATTGTGGATCTCAACAGGAAAGCAGCTTGGTTCTGCCCTACCTAGGGTATATGCAAATGTTCAAGCGTGTTAGCATTGGCTCTTTGATTTAGGGCCTTTAAACTTAATTTGCATCCAGTGTCAATGCTATTTTTCATCGTTATAATTGATCTCAATTCAGAACATCTTTACTGGTATCATAATTTCGTAACCTTGGCAATGACTTTTTTGTAATTCCAATTGTCTTCTCTGTATCATGTTTCCAATATTTCCAGTATCTTCACTGTTTCAGGGCAAGCTTTTGAATAGTGCATCTATTTATCTAATGTTTTTACACTGCAGAAGGAACAAGAATTTGTGTTCTCTGATATTTCTGAGCGTCCAATTCCTTCCCTCTTGCGTGGTTTTAGTGCTCCCATCCGTCTTGATTCTGATTTGTCTGACAGCGACTTATTTTTCCTGCTTGCTCACGATTCAGATGAGTTCAATCGGTAAATTTGTTGAAATTTTAATTTTCTTTTCTAAAGGACTTGTCATAAGAAGTTTATGAGGGGTATGTTTTGCATAGTTCCTAAGCCAGGAAACTGATTTTGGCTTTTTCCAATATTTGATAAATACCAGCTTCCTGAAAAGTAGTTTCTTGACAAGTTTGAAATCCTTAGTCTATTGACTTCTTGCAAAGTTCAGGAAATGGATGTTTCGGAAGTTGTGAATCAGTTTTCTTAGAAGCTATTAATATGTAGCCCTTTTAATGTAAAAGTTGCTGACACATTCGGGAATGAAGGGGGGGAAAAAAAGAGAGAAAAAAGAAGTATGAGAGAGAGAGAGAGAGAGAGATGTGATGTGATGCGATGGAAATAATGGTTACCAGTTATGAGGATAAGGACAAAATAGGTAGGATAGTTGTTTGAAGAGATGTAAAAGAATGATTGATAGATGGAAATATAGTTAAGAATGAGAAGTAGGATGATTAGGTTGTTAAGATGTCAAATCACATCTATAGGTATGAAAAAAGGGGTGGTAGTGCTCAAAGGCTAATTCCATGTAGGTAGGAAGCACTTATGATGATGAGGAGGAAGAGGAACTTTACTTAAAAGCTTCTGTAGAGGGGCTATTCAGAAATATTTTGTTGTAGAACTGCTAACAAGAAAGCTCTTTTCTTCAGCAACTGAAGTAGTATAATCAATGGGTACCCTTACATGCCTGCAAGAGTCTTTTGATTGGCTACTTTATATGGATACCTGCAAATGAATTACCTGTTATATCATATTTTATCATTTGAGAGGGTGGGATGCACATAGATACTCCTTTTTGGTAAACTCACTGCACAAGATGCATTCCTCCATTTTCTTTTGCTTGCATGTGGGTTACTAAAGAAAATTTTCATGCTTCAGTTGGGAGGCAGGTCAGATGCTGTCGAGGAAGCTGATGCTAAGCCTTGTAGCAGATTTCCAGCAGCAGAAGCCATTGGTTTTGAACCCAAAGTTTGTGGAGGGACTCAGAAGCATACTTCTGGACACCAAGTTGGATAAAGTAATGGTCATACCCTTGTAAAATGTTCCAACCTTCTCTATTGAAGTTGAAATTTGCAGCCATTTTTTTTTCCCATTATTTCCTTTCTTTCTTTTTTCTTCTTCTTAGAATAGCCTCATATTTATAGTTGCTTCACATTCCCAGGAATTTGTTGCTAAGGCAATTGCTTTGCCTGGAGAGGGAGAGATCATGGATATGATGGAAGTTGCTGATCCTGATGCAGTACATGCTGTTCGTAACTTCATGAGAAAGCAGCTTGCCATTCAACTGAAACCCGAGTTTCTCAGCATGGTACTGCACCTTGTTTTCTTGTGTTGTTTATGCTATAAGTTGATATTGTTTCACACATTGGAAATGTTATCTTGGTACCAAGCTCCTAAATGGAAGCGGATGTTTGTCCTGAATTAGTCAGCATTGCGTGTAGAGTTTAGACCTCTGGTCCGTAAGAAATCCTTGCCTTAGCCTAATAAATTTTATTTTTTTTTCTCAAATTTCCCATTCTATGGTAGTTTTGTACTTCTGTTAATCGAAGGCCTCTCGCATTAGGAGTATCCTAACCCTTTAAGCAAGATCCAACAAATAGACAATCAGGAAAACAATTTAGAGGAAGCACATCCATAATACGCATTCAGTGGGAAAACACTGGGAGTGAAGTTTATTATCTCTGTTCTAAAATAGAAGTAGAAAGAATTACCCTTAATGTGCTAGTGTTATCGTATTGTTGACTGGCCTTCCTTTGCTTTCAGGTCAAGAACAATAGAAGCTTGGAACAGTATGTGTTTGACCATCCAAGTATGGGAAGGCGTGCACTCAAGAACATCGCTCTTGGTACTTTCCTCCCCAGCTTGCAGAGTGGATATTCAATATGGATAAAATTGTGATTGTTTCTTCTTTGTGTATAGCCTATGTTACCCTTTTGGAGGAAGCTGAAATCACTGAACTTGCATTACATGAATACCATTCTGCTACAAACATGACTGAACAATATGCTGCTTTAGTGGCAATTTCTCAAACTCCTGGCAAAGTCCGGGATGATGTTCTGTCAGACTTCTACAATAAGTGGAAGCATGACTTTTTGGTGAGTGCTCTTCTAGCAAACCCTGGAATCCCAGAAAAGCTTCATGTGGTTGGAAAGCATGAGGAGTTTGTTATGCATACTGCTCTGATTATCATCATATTCATCTATTTATGTTTCGTTGGCTCTCTTTATTGGAGGAGAAGGCATATGGCACTGTAATTATCATCATTCAAGCATGCAGAAGGCCAATTGATGAGCTGGATATTTTCATGAGTTAGCCAGCAAAATTATAGCTGCCATTTGTCTCTATTTATCCAATCAATGGCAACCCCCGTACCTGAAGGGATACATGTAACTATGGACTTTAATCTCTCTCTCACAAATAAATAAATCTCTCATTCATTTTTCTAAGATGACTGATCTTAACAGTCTCTTTTGAAGCATTAGATAGCTAGATTTTCACTTATTGTCAGAATCCAAGTTGTTCCAGCAGACTCAATAATTGCTACTTCTTAGGAATATTAAGATCGACCCTCTTATTGTTCTTTCTTAAGGTTCCATTTGTGCATGCATTATATTAAATGATTTTAAATGAAATCTCATTTGGTTTATGCCTTTGTTTCAATCATTTTCTTAAGAAAAAGGTAGACAGTTTCATTTCTTTCAATATTGTCACTTGGACCACATTATCACAAATTCACATTTGTGGTTTCTAAAACCCCATGCTCTATCCAGTTGCCGCCCATTTGCCTGTTTACTAGGTTCTAGGCTTTGTATGCTGAGACTGAGTTTAGTTTTCTTATAATATTTCCTTTTCTTGTTATTACATGGTGATGGTTCAGAGTGGAATATGATCGAAAGAAAAGTCTAATAAAATATTCTCCCTTTCCTTGCTTTCAGGTTGTGGATAAATGGTTTACCCTACAAGCCATGGCAGACATTCCTCAAAATGTCAACAATGTGAGGAAACTATTGACGCATCCAGCTTTTGACATGCGCAATCCAAACAAGGTGATCAATATCTCATAATATCTCATATTTCTCATGAATTGGTGATTCTGGTTTTGTGGCAGTTCAAATTATGATAAATTGTTGAGCATGACAACACGTATTCTCATGGGTGTTTGTTAACACCTAAAATTCTTCAAACTAAACTTTTTCCATTTTAAAATTTTTTACTCTTCATAACCACCCTATTTTTTTAACTATTTCTTCACTTCTTACTATACAACTACCCTACTTTTCAATCATTTTTACACAATTACTCATACATCCAACATATTTACTTCAAACTTTATTCTTTTTACTCCTCATCATTATCCCTATTGTATCACATGATTTCCTCTCATTTCAAAAAATTTTACACTAAAAACTTTTTATTAGAAGTTTTATCACTTCCCAAGCACAACCTCAATGAACATGTTTTTTTATGAAGCTTGTTAATGAAATTGGTTATAAGTCCAATGTCTGATGGATTGGAAGATATATGGGGTTCCGACTACACTGACAGTATTCCATCTGACCATTTACTTCGTTCTCTGAATGCCTGAAGATTAGATTTACTCTCTTTTTTTTGGTCATAAATTGATAGCTGATACAGTATAGTCATTGAATTCCTTAGTTGAATTGGTTCTAAATGCATATTCCTAGTTGGATTAGTAACTAATCATTGTTCTGTAGTCTCCATAATGGTTTGAATGAATTCCTGCCATACATGTTGCAATATTTTTTGTCTTATGAATGTATCTTTTAGATATAATATTGCTAAATTTGTTTTAGGAGTTTCTTGTGGACAGACAAGCACAGGGACTGTAGAATATTGATTTTTCTATAAATGCTTCTCCTCCTGCTTCATGGCCATTAGTACATACCATTCTCCTTATCTGACTGTTGTTTGATTGAGATTTTTAATGCAACAGGTCTACTCGCTTATAGGAGGATTTTGTCGATCTCGTTTGAATTTCCATGCAAAGGATGGAACAGGATACAAATTCTTGGGAGAAATGGTGTTGCAGCTGGACAAAATAAACCCACAGGTACACTTTCAATGAATATATTTTTGAACATGGGTGTCTATGGTTTTGTTGGTTATTAAAGGGAACTGCAAGCTCTGGTCTGAATTTTCCTGAATTGTCATTTGTGATCTTTTGATCGAACTGTCAGCTTGGCAGGTACAGCAGTGGATGGTCCATGACCCTGTCATTTCTTGCAAATCAATGCATTGGATGAGAGAGAGGATATTACAATCTGAGATTTTGTGGACACTTTCCGTCAATGTGTCCACTTCATATCAACAATATAACCAATTATGCCTTAGCCCTACCTGTAAAATCAAATGATATAGCCATTTTACATGTGGATATGCGTCTACATTGTGCTTTCAATTACCCTGTACCTTGTCTAGGCCATAAGCCAAATGGCTTGAGAAGATTAATGCAGCAGAACCTGAAGGTACTATAGTCATCAAAGGTACCAAGGATCCTTGCGGCCTAGGCTCAAGGCACACAAGTGAGGCACGCACCAGAGTGAAGGTGCATATAATATATACAAAACCAATTGAATTTAATGATACAAGTAATTTAGAACAAAATATTCGACATCTTCCTAAATAGTCATTAGGAACAAGTACAACCTCCACTTTCACCTATCTAATGTTTAATTAAAAAAGAAAAGCGAAATTGAAAAAGCTAACTCTATTTGAATGGTAGAAGTTTGTACATTTTTAAGCAAGTTAAATCCAGCACTTTAGGCATACCTCAAGACTCAAGAGGTGTGCCTGGGTAAGCCTCGAGCCTAGGCACACCTTAGGACTAAGGAGGTGTACATGAGTGCGCACTCCAAGGTGTACCTTTAACAATTATGTGTTGTGCTATACCAATCATATCCTTTTTGGTGTGCCACAGTTTGCTTCTCGCTTGGTCTCTGCCTTCTCAAGATGGAAGCGTTATGACAAGATACGGCAAGCTCTTGCTAAGGTTACATGCTAATCTGTTTTAATATTGCCAAGTTTCTCATTTATCTTTTCTTGTCTCTCTGTAGTTTTTTTTTTTTTTCCCTGATTGGGATGTCCCTCTGTAGTCGACCAAGAAAATGAGAGTATTTCTGAATTTTTTTTCCCCCTCCAAATTCCAATATAAATCTGAGAGGTGACAAATAATCTCTTAAAAAGAAGAGCACCTGCGGAAATCTCTAATGTTGAAGTCTAAACTATCTAATATTTCTAATGGATAGTTTCCTGCTATAATATCGTAGATAATGCATTTTTTGTGGTTTATAATCTATGTAGAGAAATTATGGCATGGAATGCATCATATGTGACCTTCTTGGATATATGTTTTTTTTCCTGCTGTCATGCTTCTGCAGTAAATGCAATATAACCTTTGTCAGATTTCATTCTGATTTCTACTTCGATCTCAATTGAAAGTAGATTTGATAGCATGTCTCCCACTAATGTTAAGGTAGCTGTTTGGCCGATGGCTAGAATATGAGCGAGTAATTCGGGGTTTGGTTGTTTAGCTGCAATACAAAATCTCATATTTGACATATGATTATTCGACCCCTCGTGTGGTCACCTTCTGTTCCTGTGCTGAAATCCAAATTAACATCTCCTTCATATAAGAATGCCAGTTGCGCATCAAGTTGACACAAAGATGATTTGCACCAGGCACAGCTTGAGATGATAGTGTCTGCAAATGGTCTGTCAGAGAATGTGTTTGAGATTGCTTCAAAGAGCTTGGACGCATGAAGAATGATCTGTGCTGCCCGCAGTTGCATACACTTTGCTGTGGACATCGCCTTGTTTAATGTTGGTGTGTAAGAGTAAAGAATAGCTACATGATACTGTGTATTTGAGTCATCGCATAGGTTTATGTTCTGTGGATGGTTACTGCCTTCCTCATTCCTCAATGAGTGTGGTTGTGAGTATGGTTTTAAATATTGACAGAATTGCCCACATCAGTGGTTTTCCATCTGAAGTTGTAAACTATGAAATTTATGGGGAAATTGGCAGACCTATAATGCATTTGATAATGCCAGCTAAAAATCATAACCAAAACTGGCCTTAGAACCAATGATGATGAAAACCGGTGACAAGTGTACTGACTCAGAATGTTAGTGGCAACAATAATATAATAACATTAATATCCCGTCTTTTTAGTCATTCTCAACCTTTTCAAAACCGCCCTAATAAACTTCGTTTATCATGTTATTTTAGCATTTCTCATTGCAATTGACTTTATTACTCGATCCAAGTAAGATATTTATTACTCTCAATCTTTGTATTTTCTAAAAAAAAAGAAAGAACCATTACTATTTTTTTTAGAAAGAAAACAAAAAAAAACGTTGGAGATGCTGTTTTATTATATTACTTGTCGCGTACCCATTACAAAATATTATCTATATTTTGTAATACGGTACGAAAACGCAACATTCAATCATCGCACGAGTGAATCACGTGCTTTGTGGACTCCTTCTCTGAGGCATTTTTCTTCGCCGCCTTCTAGAAATTCCTGGTAGTGACACTGCGGATTATTTTAGTTTTTTGATTTGATGGGCATTTATTGGCCATTTTATCTTCTTAAATCAAGTCGAAAAGACGCAAGAGGTGAGACGAATAAAAATAAAATAAATAGAAAGGAACAGCGTATTTTTTTTAAAAGAAAAAAATTGAATTGGAAAATCAACTGGTTGCCTGAGGAATAAATCTGATGATATATGTATCCTACACCCAAAGTTTTCTTGTAATCCTGCGTTGATGATCGAACAAAAAACCAACAATTTGGCATCATTGTTCTATCATGGGATTGAAAATCATTTTTATCTGCATTTGCTTTAAAATATCTATCTACATATAAATTATGAAAACCTCTCAGATCCATTCATAAAAGCATTAAATTGTGATAATATAAATGTTGTTTAATCGAGAACGCAGCTTTCAAATTGATATGTAAATCAAACTTCTTATGGTGATTTTACATGTTTTTCAAATGGGGCCTGTGTATGTTTTAAAATTTCGTTTGAAACTTGGTTTGCCAATCACAGGAATGATTCTAAGAAGCGCGCATTCATGGACTTTATCAAGGTAAGCCAAATACATGTTTGGGTTACATGAAAAGCTTCTAGCCATTTTTGTATTAATTTCAGCGAGACGCGCAATCATGATTTGCTGTCTCGTACAAACCCACCCAAAAATGGAGATCAATTGTGCATTGTGTACAAATACCAGCCTGCAAGCTGTTTGCGGAATGGTCGAAAAGCATGGACGGATCTGTCAGACATTTTTTCCCCACCAACAATTTACACTTTTAATACATTTTTCCAGAAACGAAAATCATTACTGTTGTTTTAATATAATCATATCGCACATGATTCTAACATTTTTTTAATTTTGTAATGAACTCCACAAATACGCGTGCTCATTGTGATTAAGATCCCTTTTCAGCTTTTAAGGTCAGGTTTTTTGCAATTTCGCATCAGATGTGGCCAAACCATTTCATTCTTTACTGTCTCAGGGTCAAACGAACGGGAGACAAGATTGTTCTAAACAAACGATTGCTTGCAAGCTAAGCAACGAAAAAGGCTAAAAGCACACATGAAGAGATTCTTTAGCGTGCGGGCGCTGGTGGATGCAGACGTGAGCTTTCTGACGCTTGCATTATTATTTTTATTGTTCTTAATCCTTGAGAGAGAGAGAGAGAGAGAGAGGGAGAGGGAGAGGGAAGTTGTCGCGGAAAAGAGTTTTTTAAAAAAATGAAAGAGGATACGATAAGACCAGTGTTGTAATTAGAAATAAAAAGTAATTGTGTAAAAAATAATGTTAATAATAATAGAAGAGCATAGTAGTTATTTAAAAAATGTGTAGAAATAATTAAAAAGTAAAATAATTGTATGAAAAAGTACATGTAAATGTTTCTTTTTTTTTCTTTTTTTTTTATTTATCAAACAAATGTATGAAAAGTTAATGTAACGGTGAGTATTGAATCTCGTTTGCATTGAACCAGCGTTATTGTGAGGGTTCGTTTAGAACTATAGACGAAATTATTAGCTATCTATTGAGATGTCTCAAACATTTGAATTTTTGAACTAAGCAAGTGTTACTAGTCATAACGATAGAAAGACTCAAACATAACCGAGTTTCAATTAAGTATATCTAAGCAAGAGTTTGATTTACCAATTAACGTAGATAACTGTTTAACATTTGTTGGATTTATACATAGGAAACATATATAGGGTGTGTTTGGGGGATGGATAAAACTTTTGATGGAAATTTTTTAAAGAGTACAAGTTGTCACATGATGTGATATGATAGATGTAATGTGAAGAGTAAATAGAATAAAGTTAAAATAGATAAATTAGTTGTATGGATAGTTGTGTAGAAATGATTAAAAAGTAGAGTAGTTGTATAGGAAAATGTAAAGAAATGATTAAAAATAGGATAATTATGAAGTCTGAAAAATTTTAAATTGAAAAATTTTTGCCTGACATTTTTTTACTCTCGCCAAACACACCCATAATTTAATTGGGAAATGTTAGTGGTACAATGCGCCAACTTGTGCTAGAGTATCATTTGATGTTTAATTTAAATTTTTGAATTTCAACATGTGTATCTTCAAAATCATACGTAATTTTTGACATCATAAAAATATTATAAGGATGAATAATATTAATGATTTAGATTTTTTTAAATCTTATTTTAAATTTAAAATAAATAATACAATGATAAAATTTGATTCTTCCAATAGCCCATGCGTGACAAGCATCATCTTCAGTCGCAGCATCTAATAGAGCTACTCGCATCGTTTGGTACGGGGTAACGAAATTTTTTTTCTTACACTTTTAATTTTGTAAAAAGTAGTGATATAGCTGCAATTTCGATGAAATTATATAGGTGTAGATGCAAAATCTTATGACAAATAAATAACAAAAAATCGTGGCCTGTCACTGTCAGATCGCACCAGCGGAGCAGGGAATCCACGCAGAAGCCAGAGCAAGTGGCGTCGACGCCGCGTCTGGACGGAATATTCCTTCATAGAAGTTGGAAAGTTAATGGGAATATTCCTTCTCTTCACGGAATATTACGCTACGCACTGCAAGTATGCAACGCAACAGAACACGAACGGCGGTTGGGACGTGACGCCCGACAGTCAAACCTGCGTCGTCTAGAAGGCCGGGATGAGATGTTGCTTTTTTCTCCTTCCTATTTTGTCATTCTTTGAAATTACGAGGTCAGATCGCATGACCGTTTGAGATTAGTTTCTTTTCCAATTTGAAATGTTATCTTTTTTCCTTTTTCTTTTTTAATACTTCAAATTGAAGTATTATGACCTTCTAATTCACAAGGTAGCATGGTTTAAATATTGTTAATTGTAAGTACCTTTGCATACATTTGCCCACCATGTTCTCAAGCCTCTGCCACATGGCGCTTAAGAATAGGTCAATAGTGACCCACTTCAGCTTGCTACAACTGGAATACAGATTGTGATAGTTTACAATCTGTCCAATTAAAATATATTTGCTCATAAGGTAACATGCTAATCATAACTAAAAACTATCGGCATTTTCTTGAATTGTCACAATTTGCGTCCCTTCAATTAGTGTTCCATTAAGCTACTTGGGTAGTGACCAAGTGTCAAGAGTGGTGGATGATGCAACTAAGGATGCAAGTTCGAACTCCATCACCGTCGTAGCAGCCTTTGTCTTCTCTTTTGATAACTGAGAGTGCATGATTTCTCTTTTCAAAGTTGTAAGAAATTCTTGAGTTTGATTATAGTATAAAATTGAGATGAATGATGTAAGTACATTAATTCAAAAAAAAAAAAAAAAAACTACTGTTCCATCAGAGTGACGATAAAATTTTCACTCATCTCATAATCCCCTCCACATGAAAATTTCTAAAAGTTTTATTTTTAAAATTTTATAAAAAGAATATGTATAGGAATAAAAAATGATAAATTGTGATATAAAAAAATAAATACACTTGAGCCTATATAAAATTAAAGAAAAAATATATTAAAATACAAAATACATGGAGCTATTACTTAATTCTAGAGTATGCCAACCCATGATAAACAAGTTGCATAAACATACTTTCTCATGCTTCTGTCCCTAAATTTCCAATCATGAAAATTCGAACACCTTAGAACAAACATGGTGACTCTTCCATTTTTCATAAGCTCATCTCCAGGGTTCTTATGAATTTCTATTCAATGCCTCGTTGCTTAAGACAAATATTTATGCAAAATTAACAAATACTTTTATTTAGTTATACTTTCACACAACCGTCTCTGTAGACAACCCATGTATAGAATATAAGATACTAAAAAAAATCTTTATAAACTTACGCATATGCTTAGAGTCCACAGTATGAACCAGAGGCCTATAAAACTTTTCAAACTAAAATATTTTTATTTTAAAACTTTTCGCTATTCATAATTATCCTATTTCTTAATTATTTCTTTATATATTTCTATACGACTATGTTTTTCAATCATTTCAATATAGTTACTCATATATTCATGATAAATATATATATATATATATAGCTATCCATATAACTAAGAGGGGTGATCCTTCTAAAAATATTTTTTTTAAATATGTAGAGCTTTGTATATTTAACTTATAAATCAAATTTTACCATTTTTTGATGTTGTTACATTTTTTTTATTTTTAAATATAGTGACATTTTCGTAATTTTCTAACTTAGAAATCATGAAAAATATTATTAT
>JAXCLR010000050.1:537472-547559 GCA_035584095.1 Annona squamosa | reverse complement strand
TGTGAAAAAATAATTAAAAAATAGAGTAATTATGGAGAGTGAAAAGTTTTAGTTGACACTTTTTTGCCCTAAACAAACACACCCTTAGTCTATAGGGTAAGTACACTTAGCTCTACATGTTTATAAAAAAAAATAAAAAATAAAAAAAGGGTCCCACGGCCGGCCGCATGGGATTTTATCACGTGTGTGTGTGTGTGTATATATATATATATAGGCTTTACTTCTATATAACTGGGTTACATAGAAGCAAACCTATGTAACCCCTTCAAAATCTAATATTTTAATCTTTGATGGAAAATTTAATCCATTTAATGTATTTAAAATCATTTATTTATTCGAAAGATCAAGTTTTATCCTAATCAAGTATGTTTATGAGCCACATTTATTAGAAAATATATATATTCATGCATAAATTATAAAAATGTTAAAATATCAATTTTAAAGTGGTATTTTTGACATTTAAAATATCAAAAATATTATTTCTATGTAAGTAAATAATTCTATAAAGTATTATTACATTCTAATACATGTGTAAATAGATATAAGCATTTTTATAATTTACACATGAATATTTATTTTTGAACAAACGTGGCCAATAAAGATACTCAATTGGGATGAAACTCGGTTTCCTAGATAAGCAAATGATGTTAGATAAAATGAATGAATTAGATTTTTTATTAAGGATCAAAATCTTAGATCTTTTAGAAGTTATATGAGTTTGCTTCTATGTAACATAGAAGTAGGACCGTATGTATATATATGATAAATGATCATGTTAATCTTGCAAAAAAATCATTTTTTTGTACTTTTTTCCTATGAACTTATTAATATAGATATATTTAACATATAAACCAAGTTTTACTGTTTTTAGATATATATATATATATATATATAAATTTTTTAAAATTTCTAAAAATTTCTAAACATAAGGGTATTTTCGTCATTGTGTTTAATTTTTTTTAAAAATATATATATATATCAAAAAATAATAAAACTTGTATATTAAAATACACTTAAATAAATAAGTGTATAAAAAATTTTTAAATGAATTTTTTGAGATGAACTTAATTAGCCTACATTATTAGATCATTTATATAATAAAATAGTTCAATATTAAAATATTAATTTTAAATTAGTTTTTTAACATCTAAACCATCTAAAATATCACTACTATGTGGATAAATTATTCTATAAAATGTTATTACATTCTATTAATGTGTGGATGGATTTAAACATTTTTTCATAATTTAAATATGAATATTTTGAGCAAATGTGGACCATACAATACTTAATTTGGATGAAACTTGTCTTCTAGATAAACAAGTGATGTTAAATATAATAAATGAATTGAATTTTTAATCAATCATTAATAACTTAAAATTTAAGCGGCTTATATGTAACTTAGTTGCTCAGGAATCGAGCTCATATGTGTATATATATTAATGGAAAATTATCAAATGCAAATGGATTGCACCATAATTATGGTGCAAGCCTCGGTAAAAGCCTTTGAAATGATCAAGCTATACAAGCCTTTGAAATGATTGATATCAGATGGAATTTCCTGTGGTCACTCTTGATTAATAACTTGGAGAGTAATTCGAACCGTATAATCATGTGTCGGGATTCACCAACTTTTTTGTTTTCCTTTAGAAAATATAGCGCATGTCGATTGAGAATTTTTCCAGGAACTGATGAAAGAGTGGAATTGAATTAAAGGCTGTAGGATTTAGTGCATGAATGTTAAATATCTGGCCATTTTTAATTAAAGACGTGCAGAATAGCTTGCTCTTTTAACGACCATTTTGGAGACCTCGGGCTACTAATTATGGTGTGTTTAGAAGATGATATAAAATGATATTATAGGTTAGGAATAATAATAGTGAGTAAAGAGAATAAAGTTAAAATAGATATATTAGATGTATAGATAATTATATAAAAATAATTAAAAAATATAATAGCTACATGGGAAGTTACAAAAAATAGTTAAAAATAAAATAATTACGAAAAGATATTTTAAATTAAAAAGTTTTTGCTCTGCAGTTTCCTTATCGCCGAATACACGCTTCAATTTATTGCACCGGAGAATGCAAGAAGGACACGTGCGGTGGGAGCTGAGGGCAGCCGGGGCGAGCAAGGTAAACTCGGTTCCGTGCCTTAAATCTGGACTGACTTTTGCAAAATCCCTGATGGCTTCCTCCGCCACCTCCTCCTCCACTGCAACTCTCTTCCACGCACTTCCTCGCCCAGTTCATCCACAATCTCCCAATTTATCTATATCTTCCCGCCTCATTCCATTCCCCAAAACCCCAAATTCATGTCTTTCCACCGCAATTCCTCCACTGGGTGCTCGTCTTTTCTCACCCTGGACTAGTTGTAAGCGTTTTGGCGTATCAATCAGGCAGAAATACCTCACTAAAGGTAAATTTTTCTCTTCCCCCAGAATCATTTAGCTCCCATTTCTTTATTAGCAACCCATTCTGTCTGAATTGCTTTTGCTTTACTTCCCATCTAATAGCCGTGAAAAACCGGTGCTCTGCGTTGAGCCGGGAATTGTTGCTTCTTCTTCTCTGAAGCTTTTCTCCTTACTACTGTCCTGTTATTACATCTACTGCTGCCTCTTGTCTGGTATTTATTGCTCACCTCTTTTTCTTTCATGAAAGAGAGGGGAAAGTGCAGACGGAGGGTCGTTGTCTATGCTTCGCTATTTGGGGTTGGAGCTCCAGAGGCTCTTGTTATAGGAGTTGTAGCTTTGTTGGTCTTTGGTCCTAAAGGGCTTGCTGAGGTGAGCTCTTAGATGTCCTGTAGAACCAAAATTTGAATAAATGTTTGTTCGTTTTTCTTTTCTTTTTTTCTTTAGTCTTTGGTTGTCCATGGAAGATGGCATAGGGATCATATGTGAGGCAAATTTGGGTGCTGTTGTATCACATTTCCTTTGCAGGCCCTTGACTGAATTGTCTGCATACAGGTAGCTCGGAATTTAGGGAAGACTCTCCGTGCTTTTCAGCCCACAATTAGAGAGATTCAGGTTTGTGGCCTTTCAAAAACAATTAGAGAGCTACACTTGTCTGTCCTTGTTTAGTTGCTGTTTATATGGTGATTTATTCTTCTTTTTGTTGCAGGAAGTATCAAGGGAATTTAAAGACAGTTTGCAGAGAGAGATTGGCCTTGATGAAATTGCAACAACAGTGAAAGATGGTGTTAATTCTACTTCAACATATCGAGATGAGAAACCGCAGGCCAAGGTTGATTCAAGTAAGCTCTTCTCTTCTTCTTGTTTCTCTAATCTCAGCTAACTCATTCGCCATGTTTTTCCCCCTTTTATTACTATCACTTATTAAAGATCAAGATTGTTGCTCATCACAATTTCCTGCAATACTTTCAAAAAAGAAATGTACTCTTTGTGCAATCAGATGATTCTAGATAAGATCAGATTTCTTTTAGGCCTTTTCCAAGCTGCTGTCAGCCACTATGTGTCATCCACTTGAAATAGTATGCCTTGCCATAGAAAAAAAATAGTATGGCTTTTGACATGGGGTTAACATTTGCTTATATCATTTGGTTGTCATTTTTCCTGGAAGTTTCCACATGAAAGGTTGCATCTTCAAGGAGCAATGTTTTTGGAGCTTGCGGCACAGTCACTGATCCATAATGATGTTGAAACATCTATATTTATCTTGGAGAACATGTTTCATATGTCCTAGGAAATTCCAATTGAAGTTTGTTGTAGTGTTATAGATTATGACGTGATTCTTGTCCTTGGGACAAGGATAAATCCATCCTGGGTTTTGAACTGATATGTGCTAAGCAGGTTATCCTGTGACTCAGGAATCTGTTTCAGAAATTTAAATGCATAGAAGAAGCATATTGATTCCATCTTGCAAAGAGTGGAAGAGAAATCTATTATTTAAATAAAGGAAGTAAAACATTTGGAAGTCCACGAGAAGTTTTGGGTGTGTTTAGTTGGAGATAAAACTTTTGTATGAAAAGTTTTCAGGGTAAAAGTTATCAACTTGATAGAAAATGATGTGATATGATACAAGTAATGATGAGGTGTAAAGAAAATAAAGTTAAAATAGATAGGTTAGTTGTATGAGTAGTTTGTGGAAATGATCGAAAAGTAGGGTTGTTTGTATAGTAAAATGTGAAAAAATAATTAAAAAATAGGATAATTATGGAGAGTGAAAAGTTTTGGTTGAAATTTTTTATGTCCAACCAAACATACCTTTTGTGATTCTGAGTTCAAATGTGGAATGTTTATGTGAAAAAGTGAACCAGCAATCCACATGCATTGGGTGGGGCCCACTTAAGTTGATTTTTATTTAAAAAATGATAAATCTATGACTTGTTTGCAAAGTTTTCATTAGGTCCAATAGTGAAGTATGCTTGATTTCCTGTGTTTATGCCATAATCTGGTGTCTAAGGTTTAGCATTCACTTGCCTTTGCTCCAAAGCAGGCATTAGTTGAAGATCTTCAGGGTATACAAAATGAGACTCTTTTGTTTAGCATCAGAAAAGATGTTCCTAGTGATTGTGTAGTGCCTGTTTAATAAGTTCTCACCTAGGATTTCTGTTTTTTGGGCATTTATAAAATGATGGTTGTGCATCCCGTCTACCATGTTTCTGTCTCTTATTTTCAGTCGTGACACTATTCATATTCTAATTGTGATCTTTGACATGAGATACATCCGTGTGATTTTCTTCAACTCAGATGGGACCCCATCCATTAACGGCGAATCTTCTGGTGAAGATCCACTGAAAGCCACAGAGGAGCAGTCTACAGTTCCTCCTGAGCAAGGAGAACCAAACATATCACCTGCAGAGCTGTTACTTTCTATTCAAAAAGGAAAAGCAGTGGAAACCACAAGTGCAGAACAGCCCATGGAAGTCCCAACTGAAACAAAGACAGAGCCCACACCTTCGTCTGATGAGCAGCCTCAAGGTTTGAAATTCTTCTGGGGACTTCCATATGCCTACTACATTATACATGATAAACTTACATTTCACTTCTCAATATGAGCAGATCTGTTTCCTCGCATATTCAACTTACACTATGACCCTTTGGATCTGTCACAGCTAGTCATGAAACTTCAGGACCACCTCCATTGCAGAAGCTGGAGAGTGAGAGGTGAGAGTAGAAGGAAGACAGACTGATTTCTTCACAAGTTTATGCTAATCTTCCAAGAGTTATATGATGATGTGAACTTCATTGATCCCAGAATAGTCCATGTAGGTAATTCTTGTTTCATGTCACTACGAGCTCTTTGGGGGCAGTAAGATAGTCATATTTCTTCATCTGTGGTTAGGTCTAATTTTTGTGCAAAGTGATGTAAGAGTACCTTTTTTCTTAAACACATAGTAAGCTCAAGAGTTCTATAATGGTTAATATTTAAAAAAAGAGGACTTTTTATAATTCTTGTTCTCAAAGGCTTGCTGAAAAGTATCAACTTTCTACCCCTTTTTTTCTTTTTTTGTTGTCTCCCATCACAATATCGACCTCTTTTTCTGGATTGTATATTTTTTATATGCTTTTTGAGATCTACAAAATCAGTCCATGTGCTGCATATCTTCCCAATTTAAGGTGGTGTTGATTGCTAACTCCGAAAAACTTTGGCAGCTCGTATCTCCTTAAATTTTAGTCTATCTATTTTTTATATGTTTAATTCCATATTTGCTTTAATGACACTAGTTGCTTCTCTTTCCTTTTATTTTTGGATTTAGTTTTTCCTGACTATTGTTTCCAGTCGATGACACCAGACAGAAATTGAATGTAACCCAGCAATGAGATAATAAGATTTGAATTGGGTTGATTTTCAGGCATATTTCTGCGTGCAGCGTGCAAAGCCTATTTGGCATTGCAGCATTTTGGGCTTAAACATGAGTTCATTTCTTTGACAATGTGATAGCTAATGTGAAACAAATTGAGTCGTTTTTTTTATAGATCCAGTTTCAATTGACAACAGAAATTCAGAATTTTAGTGAAAGTCTTTGGGAAAAGCTGACTTACAAAGTCACAACATCTTCTACAAAGGACAGCTCTCTGGTCTCTATCTTTCCAAGGGAAGCAAACTTCCCACCTTTGGACACATTTTTCAATTTGATGTTATAATTATTCAATTACTCTACTTTTTTTTTTTTTTTTACTCCTATATTTCATTTATTTTATCACACAACTACTCAATTTATTTCATTTTACCCTTATAAGATTCAATTATTTTCACACGTTTCGAAAACCTAACTTCCCATCGTCTTGCTAACCACATTACTAAACAATCCTTAACTCTTTTACAAGACTAAAATTGAACTGTATCAAACAATTGACCAAGCCATTCCCGCTCCTTCACCGTATGTATACTATTTACAACCAGAAATGGACCAAGCTTCAAGGGATATCTGTGTGCCACCTGGCACGGTCCACCGACCACCGGCCATGGCTCCTCCCAAATTGCCAGCCCTTCTAGCAGAAGCCTTTTGTCACCCGTCTTAAGGCCAACACTGTAAGCAATAGACCCAGTAATCGGATCGGATCTCTCAGATGATCCTATCATTTTTTATAGTCGCATGTATGCATATATTTGCATTTGTGCTGCTCAAGGTCTTTTTTATAGTAGATTTGCTTTGCCCCTAAGAAACTTGAAATTTTCATTTATACTCTTCTAATTTGTCTGATATTTAGAAAAGTTCCTGCCATTAAACCCATCTTGCAAATGGATGGAAGTGGTATCCTGCAGATGTTATTTATGGATAAAAGTGGCATATAAAACATCCAATGTCACTAAAACCCAGGCTGACGAAAACGGCTGGTTGGAGGTGCACTAGATCTGGAAAGTTTTCAAGGTTGGCAGGCAGTACTGTCCAACGTCAGTGGGAACTGGGGAGAGCAGAGAGCTACAAAGGTATTTAATTTCAGGACTTGTTTAGATAATAATTAGAAATATAGAAAATAATCAGAAAAATTTTGAAGACATAATTTTCCTAGGTACACAGAAATCTTTTCCTTTCCTTTCCACGTAATGTACTTCATTTCCATAGAATGTCGTTAGGCTGCAGGCAGGAGATGGATGCTATCTTCTTAATTAGATTGACAGACTATTTTCACATAAGAGCGCATAGAAGTTGGTTGCATCTTGCTAGATGTGCAATTTCGAACCTGCTAATCGATGGAACTGGATGAAACGTAAAAGAGATGGAACAATAGAAAAACAGAAAGAGAGAAATCTAAGTTAGAAAATGCATCGCGAGAAGGGGGGGAAAAAGTTAGAAATGGAAGAACGCATGGAATCAATGTTTGTTATGTTACAGATGTAAGTTGCATTAAGATGTGTTAATTATGATATATGTGGATTTTTTAGCATGCGATTAGTTACTTTCAGGATTGACAAACTCTATTTTAATTTATATATCAAGAAATTAATTTACTATGTTGCAAGAAATTAAACACACAGAGACCAACTGGGATGGTAATGGCAGATATTTCAGTGGTAGCGTGACACACTCCCCTGTAGATAGATGGGAGTTTATTGTTGAATTCGTGGGCTTTATTGTAATGTGATATAAGATGTAATATTATACACTAATTTTTAAAAAAATTAAAACGGATAGAGATCGACGTGGTTTTATTATCATGGTTGAAATTTGGATCTATTATAGACCGGGGATAATTAAACATGTGAATACTTGAGCTGGGGTGTGACAGTCCGTTTTGCGGGGCTATCGACGAAATGGGTGATGTTCTTGCAACGCTGTACGACCAAGGGCAGATTATGGCACTGGTCTTGGAAGGTTTGGATGATGCTTCCCCAGCAGACGTTTCCCAATCGGATCATCTTCCAGCAGCATGTCAAGTCGTTGACGTAGCCTCCTTCTATGAGAGCGAGGCTGAGCTGGGAGGCGCACTTGTCCGTCAGCGTGCTGATGCATTTCTCGTCTAGATCCATCTCCGGCACCGGTGCGAACACCGATAATCCCAGCTTCCAGTTGCCATCGCTAGAGGTGGTGATGGGGACGTCTTCTTCATCTTTCGCCGGCGGCTCAGTCACCACGTCCACGATCGGCTTTTCGTTCTCGTCTAGTTTCACTAGGTCATCCATGCTCGCACCTTTGTTTTTCCTGGCCGAGTGGGCCACGTTGGCTAACGCCAACATCAGCAGAGCTGCAAACAGAAGCCTGGCCATGGTATATACTATATATATTAGAGAATATTGTCTTGCGAAAATTAATATTGAAACATTCTGAAGGATTTATATACATACATATATATAGATAGATAGACAGACAGGGGAGAACTAGGCATATGGATGCTACAAGAAAGAAACCGAATTGCTTTAGCTGTTGAAAGAAAAGAAACGTAGAAAGAATTGAAAGCATGTATTAATTATAACAAGCATGTATTGATTGTAACTTAATGCTGGCCAGTAGACGGTAAGACTAACGTTCGCATCCTATTATTTTTACTTTCCAGATTTTACTTTTTCCTACTCTTGTATTATATATTTATATAATATAAGAATATGATACTATCCAATGGCTAACTAACAATTTCATATATTTTATATTTTTAATTATTTTTTCTGTACTTTTATATGACCCCGAGTATATTTAGTTTATTATCACCAAAAAAATATATTTTCAGATTCTTCTATATACTTTTTTACAAAATTTCAGAAATAAAAACTTTTCACTTATCTCATACTCCTCCGCACATGAAAAATAATAATTTTTATTTTTAGAATTTTGTAAAACAAAAATTCAAAAATGATATATTTTTTATATTTGAACTAAATGAGCATAAAAATGAAGAAAAATTCAAAAATTATATTAAAAGTACATAAGATATGAGGTTGTTACTTGCCTAGGTCAGTAACAGCTGGTTGCACATTATATTATGTTTGAAATTGAATCGGGAATCAAGATTTTTAAGAGGGGGGTAGATGAACTGGTCGAAAGAAAATGAGCTATGAGTAATGGATTTGGGGATTTTCTGATTGACATGGTTTTTGAGTCATTGACAGATAAAAATGTTGTTGTTGTTGTTGTTGAATTCGACTAGCTGGTTGGCTGATTTGGTTCGTCTCTTCTAATGCCTGTCGTGTCCAGTAGTTACATAAGAAGGGAAAGGTAATTAATGGGAGCCCTATATAAACTGAGCAATTGGGTTGTGGAGATTAGACTGGAAAGCTGCTGCTTGTGGGCAATCAACTAAAGGACCAATTTGATGCATTACGAGATCAGGCCAGACTTGTTTTAGTTGGATTTACGTTTAATAATATAAATGCCTGGCGCATTGCCGCATACACTAACAGTCCTACTTGAGACTAGAGACTTGACTGGCCGCATGTTATATAGCCAAGGAAGGAGGCGATGCGCAGACGGTAGGAGTGAGCAGAGGGGGAGGTGGGGGGCTGGTCGTGCTTCGTGTGTGCGGACTGGTCGTTGGAGCGTCTCTGTCCTACAAAATATGAGCCGTGAAGAACGAGATGAAAGGGAGCTAGAGACATGATTTCAAAAGTAACACTTTCTTTCTTCGTACCCTTAGACATTGACTGGGATTAAAGAAAGTTTAGATAAGAAGAAGAAGAAGAAGAGATGGAATGGTAATATAATGATATGTTTTGAGAAATTAAAAAATTTTACTTTCTTGAAAAAGCCTATTAATTGATTGATTGATTGATTTTAGAAGAAGATGAAAAGGGGTCTTGATACCAATTAGAGGCTTTGGGGATCTGTTGCACGAGCTACAACATTTTTCTTCTGATTTTTTTTTTTTCAAAAAAAAAAAAAATAAAAAATGTTGGCGAGATGACTGATAAGTGTACTTCATGTGGGGACAAAGAGTGGCGTGAAGAAGGAGGCTTGACCAAGGGCAGTTTTCATAGGCTTGTGAGCAAGCGAAGGAGGAAGGAAGGAAGGAAGGAAGGAGCGAGCCAAGGGAGGACCCACCTGTCCAAATAAGGCGGCTTCAACGATGTCCTCACATGAATCACGCCCGCCATCAATAAAAACAAAAAACCAACTAAGGCTACTATTATAATCATACCTTCTCACCTCCTCTTATCATTATTCATCATGCGCATACGCACGTACATATATA
>JAXCLR010000050.1:518631-532976 GCA_035584095.1 Annona squamosa | reverse complement strand
GATTTCGTGACTCCGGCTGTGAGCGGGAAAAAACTAGAAAAAGGAAGCTGGAAATGGGAAAATGGCGGGCTGAAGCTCGCATCGAAAGTCAAAATGCAAAAAGTGAATTTGCAAAATGCCAAACACGGAAACACCTGTTGCTGTCCAGCCTTTTCTATACCGCAATTCTGCCACCACACGCGATGCCTGAACAAATGCAGCTGATATATTATTATTTTAATAAAAATAATATATTTTATGTAAATACAAATACGGGTTCGGGTTTACAGGGTTCGGGCTTGCCTGAACCCGAAACCGAATTCTGTTTGAATTCGGTCCGAGTTCGGGCTCAGAAATCGGGTTCGAGTAGAAAATTTCAGAATTGCAACACTGCTTTTCCCAAGTTCGGGCTGAACCCGGCCCAAGTTGCACCCCTACCTATAAGGCCTTGTCGTGATTGCGAAGCTATAATGAAACCATTGATTCTTCGATCTTGAAATCCCAAAACCAACTTTAGTCGGCTGAGTTTCCACGCTCCTGTGGTTTCCAGAGTTTGTCTTAAAAAAATGAATAAATAATGAGAAGAAACTAAGATCCTTTTATTATTATTATTATTATTGGTTACTTCACAACATCTCATTTTTCCACCTGATTATTACAAGTTAAGCCAGTAAATTTTCACAAAATTTCTTACAAATCAACTCTACAGCACATTATTATAAGAATCTGAGCGGCGCTGGTTGTGGGTTTGAATTCAAAATTCGGATTTCGGTCATAAATGAGGAAAAATGATTAGTGAGAGTAGTGGTCTTCCATTTTGTTGTTGGATGCTGTATCTTCCTGATTATTTGGTGGAACAGTATCTCCAGATTTATAAGAATATCTCAAACCTTCAATGTAATATGTGTTCTAATAAATAAATAAAAAAAAAAACCTCTAGAAGTCCTTGCAGATTTCCTAACAACACCAAAGACTATTCCCAAGAGAGACAATTGCTCTACAGGGAAACGATGGGTTTTAGTTCAGTGAAACGTCTTTAAAGATCCAATTCGATACGGAGGCACAGGAGTTGTAGGAACAGAGGAATTCCCATTTTTAACATCTATCAATTTATGGGCTTATCATCCATCATGTTGCAAGCACACAAATCTTTTTTCTCATTCACTAATTCTGGGAAACAAAGAGAATTTTGAGCTCTGGCACCATCACCAACCTAAATTTCCACCCATATATCGACAAGTCATCCATGTTGTTTTTATTCTCTCCATGATAAATATAAAATACCTAACCAGACAGCTCAAATTTTTTATTAGTTACCCTTTCCATAAAAAAATAAAAAATAAAAAAAATTGTGTGCCTCTGTCAAGTTCCCTTTTCCTTTCCACTCAAAAACGGGGGAAAAGTAAAGATAAAGAAACAAAATAAAATTGATTTCTGTATCAAAAGGATTGTAGTATTTAAAAATAAAATTATTAAAGTAGTTTAATGGCAAAAAAAATCCATTAACGTTTTTTTACTAGCACGTATCATCGTTGATCATGTCTGCCCTTGTATTCGATGTTCAACTTCAACCAGTGCAGCGCACGCGCAAGCGCAAGCGCAAGCTTTCCCATGAGCGAGCCCAAACGATTGCGTGGGCCCAACTTTCAAAGTGATATAAATGCCATTTTCAGTGGGCTGGTGGCCTACCGACAGTTCGGCCTCAGCGGTCGCCCACCTGTCGTTTTCTCTTGCACCAAATCCCCCTCTTACACGCGTGACGTACGATCTCGGCCGTCTGTCTAGGGAAGAGCCGTATCACGTGATACAGACACACCCATGGGCTGGTTGTTTTCGTATTTTCACCCCCTACTTCCGTTAGAGCCATGTCCCATATTTATTTACACGCACGCACTGCAGACGAACTAAAATATACAAGTGAGCTGCTGCTGCTGCTGTATGTCATCATCCTCTGCATTCTGCCAGAGAGTATCCATCTTCTTATTTAATTTTCTTTATCCAACGTCTTCTTAGTTATTCGTTGAGAGATGGTTGAGAGATGGTTGATGGGTGAGACATTGAAGATGAGAGAGAGCCTGTAAAATAGCATGTCCTCGACAAAGCATCGACAGAAAGAGAGAAAGGTTTGACAAATGATCAGTGTGTTAACACGTGCGAGTTCTCATTGGATTTCTCCATCACTTGCATGTATACGGTCCGGAAGACGTAGTGGGAGTCCTTTTATTTATACCTAATCCTATCTTTTTTAGGAGTCTGGGAGACGAAAACTCAAATGCATGTGGTTTTGTTTTCGACTGCTTTGACAAGGCAATGTTGCTGTCTTCATTTTTGGGTCGTAATGGTTTCTTTTCAAGACATTTTAGTCAGTATGAATCGGTTGCATGGAGATTTTGGTCTGTTGGACCTTGTTTGGGCGCCCCCCAGATTTTTGGGATTCTTTTTAATTTATATATCTTGAAAAAAGAAAAAAGATTTCACTTGCAACAAGCCCATAACATCCACAATCTGGATGATAAATGCCACGGCCAGTCTCTGAAAAATTTCAGATTCCTTGGTACTATTCTACAAAGAGGTTCATTCATCTTTCACGTATGCGAGAAAGAAAAATAAAAATGTATCTCAACTCGCAACCTTTTAGTCTTGTATTTTTCTGAAATGTTGATTTCAAACAAAAAAAAAAAAAATAAAAATTCATTCTATCTCTAATTAATTTGTAGTCAATACCATTCGTATATTACTAACTTACTAACACTAACCTTGTACAAAAAAAAAATTAGGGGCATGTTTGGCGATGAAATAAAATGTCAATCTAAAATTGTTCCAATTTAAAACTTTTCCCAATCAATAATTGTGATATTATTGAATCATTTATTCACATCTCTTTAGATAATTATTTCTCGTGAACAACTACCCTACCTAAATTGCTTACCCGTTGGTGTTTTTGTCGTCCAAATAATGCATTCGACATTACGATGGAAAAATAAGATAATGGGCTCCACATATGTATATACAGATATAATGGGAGATTGTGGGTGCATGAACGTTAATTGGGCAGGCGATTGATTCATTTCTCGTTTACGTACGTGCGTGTGGGGAAATAGGAGTGGCCCACTAACCATGTGCTGGAGCCTAGACACTGAATGCTGCCCTGGCTATGCCTTGCTTATGTGTTTCTCCCTTTTTCTTTCCAATTTCCTCACCGGCCCTCAATTGCTATGTCTTTCTCCCCTCCCTCCCTTTTTCTTTTCAATTTCCTCACCGGCCCTCAATTGCATGCACGCCAATTACAGATTTCAAGTCTCCCACGTCATATCATAGCTGGAGTGTAGCAGTTACACCCAAAGTAGAATGGATCATGATCCACTCAAATTGATTAAGGCGTGTCTATTTACACTACAAAAAATTAAAATCTAATTTTTTTTTTTTTACTTTTTAGAGCTATTTTATTTTTTAATTATTTCTTTACTTTTTTCAATATAATTACCTTACTTTTCTATCATTTTTATAAAACTACTCGTACAACTAATATATTTATTTTAAGTTTATTATTTTTAATCCTTATTAGTCATTATTACCTTTATTATTTCACATAATTGCCTAATAATTCAAAAACTCTTACCCTGAAAATTTTTTATCATGTCCCAAAAACACCCTAACTACTACGCTACGTCCTTCATTCCTCATCATTTTCCACGTCAGCATTCAATTAAGTATTATTATCCAATCAACACCAACTAACAAGAAATCTTGTTGGCCCATGCATTGGTATTTTTCAAACTTTTTTATGAAAATATGAATCCAACAATATGTAATTCACGTATTAAAAAGTTTATAATTTTTCAATACGTTTGTATATTTTTTCCTACATTTCAAAGAAAAAGGCTTTTGGAGTATTAGAGTAATTTTTACTTTTGAAATTTGTTGATTTTTAAAATGTAAGGATTATACACATATCTAAAGATTATATTTTTAAAATATAAAGATTATACACGAACAGACACATTTCACGAGCGACTAACGCAGGTGGCCAGAAGCTCTGTGCAAATGTTTCGGTTTTGAAACTTTTCATGATTTAATTCTAGGGGCTGCATCTTCCTCATTGTATTGTAGAATTTGTGTCTCCCCTTCCTACATGGTGAGAATTTGTTTCTCTTTTTTATTCCTTGAGCTTGAGCCAGATGAGATATGTAAACTGTGATGGGTTAAATTTGTAAAAATCACATGTACCATTAAAAAAAAAAAAAAAAAAAGATGGAATCCAAGCTCTAATCTCCTAGATGGATGCGTGGCCAGGATCTTGCCATCTAGCATCAGCATTAGTGGGGCCAGCACCGAAATGAGGGGTCCGTCGGTGGCCGATCCTGATGGGATAGGAATCGGATGAGGCTGCGGTCGTTGGGGGCTTTTAGAAATAAAATAAATAGATAGGGACAATAGAGAAGAAAAGGAGATGTGAAGAGTTTCTTATTTTAGATATCTTTATCCATCTTTCTATTCTCTGTTAGGTTATGCTTCTTCTTTCCTTTTTTTTTATTATTTCTTTTTTTTTTTTTTTTTGATTGCTCTGCCCAACCAACCAATTCATTTACTGCCTTCTGCATTGAAGCTGGCATTTATCAGGAGTCCTCCTTTTGCTGCCGGAGTAGGTGGGACGCCCATTGTCACGTAGATTCATTAACCCCACATCACACACTACTCCCTTCCCATTTCCAGATTACTGTTGACTCTTTCAATCATGTATTGTCTTTTTACTTGAGCTTTCTTCATGGGAGATTGTCTGATTCATTTCGGACAAAATTAAGCTTCTTGGGGGAAAAAATTCAAATTAATTAAGCATGTAGAATGACAGCAGGTACATAATGGTCATTTCAACGAACACTTATGAGGTGAAACTGATACATGCAAGGGGGGGAAAGGAAATTGATTTTCTTCTTCTTTGTTATGTTACCGTAGGAGGCTTTTACCCCTTTTTTTAGTTCACTTCAGAATAAACACACCCAAAAAATTGTCTCCAACCACATGATCCCTCAACCGATTTAAATCATTTACATTATTAGCATCTCTTTTGATTACTTCCACACCTTTTTGATAGATGATATAACAATAGTCACGCAATTATGCTCTCTCAATTGCCTTATATTTTCATAATTAGTTTTCATCTATCTGATCATAGATACATTTCTTTAATCCGAAATTTCTCTTTTTATAGTGAAAAGGTGCTTTATTAAAAAAAACATTCCATTATTTTCATTAAGGAGTGGAATGGAAAAATGAGTACACCTACTATTCATTCATAAAATATGAATGATCACTACATAATTATTCGAAAGTGCAATCCAATGGTGTACCCCACCATAAAAAGTCGGTCCCTAAATTGTCGGATGCGATATCTTCTATGCACGTGCCACCTTATTTCCGGAGAAAATAATGGAGCATTTTCTTTATTTTGTCACACCCAAGTCAATCCACCTATTATATTCATCACCATTTTTTAGCTTGAATATCAATTTTCATTCAAATCAAAGATATGAATGTATATATTCACACGTAATTTACGAAATATACTTGAATCGATTCACATATGTATTAAAATATAATAAGTAAATACTTTATACAATGATTTATTTATTTATAAACGGTATTAATTTAAATCAAATCATTTGTCATCCAACATACATCTTTGATTTTGATAAAACTTAATTTTCTAATTAAATAAATATTTTCAAATACAATGATGAGTATAGTGAATTTCTAATAATCAGAAAGCAAGTCAAATGGATAAAATTATATGAAAACTTATAGTATAATCTAATTATATAAAAGAGAATTTTGTGTTAATATAACGAGATTAAATTTTATTGCTCATATAATTTAAAATTATTTGTTTTATCATGGTCATTATCTCTATCTAACTTTAGACCTCCTCATCTTATACACACTTATGTCTACCAATTAGTCCTCGATTTAATAATAAATAACTCTAAATGCAATAAATTGATTAAATTTTGATTTATCATGAAATAGGCTGCATTTTGCAACGTTATCATATCCTTGTACAAATATCAACTCTATTAATATACAGCTAACAACAAGTTGCTATACCATCTTTATTTTTATTTTTTCATAAAAAGTAGGTCAAAGTGAAAATTGATCTGTATAAAAATTTTATATTTTAGGATTACGTATACTTTTTAATTTCAAAAATCATAGAAGGCATATGAACAATGCACCTTTTTAAAATTTAAAAAATATATGAGCCCGCATATTTTTGGGTATATCCATGCACAAAATAGACCTTATTTTTACTTTAAAATTCAAAAATGTGAATTTTTGACAAATGTGTTGTTTAAGGTAACACACATATCCATGTGAAGAACTAAAAAAAAAAAAAAAAGTTGGACTAGATAGATTATCATGACCCATGTGCAGAGAATATTTCGATGCATTTTGCAGCAAAGAGCTTGATTGATTATGAAATTAAAATTTAATTCACCAATTGTACTTAAATTAGTTAAACTCACTGGTTGTACTTAAAATTACTTATTTAAGTAGCGTATTAATTTTTATCCAAATTAGATATATTCATAGACATTACATAATGAATGATCTTGTTAGTTTGGGCTAAGAAAATGTCTCAATTAGCGTACTTCAAAAAATTTATTTATAATAATTTTTTTGCTTTTTCTACACACACTTATTTATCTAAATGTATTTAACATATAAATTAAGTTTTACTATTTTTGGATATGTGTATATATTTTTTGATATTTTTAAATATCTATATGCATATATGTGTTTAGAATACCCCTACTTTAAAAATCTTAAAATATATATAACTTAGTTTATATGTTAAATATACTTAGATAAACAAGTGTGTGAAAAAAAATTTATTTTAAATAAGTTTTTTGATGTGCGTTAAGCGATACATTTGTTTAACACCGGCTAACAGGATCGCTTTGCTATCTTACAATAGTATAAAATTGATGCAATAAAATAAGTTAATTTAAATATTAATTTTTATAGTTATATCTTCAACATTCAAATTGTATAAACATAATTTCTATACAAATGAATGATACATAAAAAAAATTACTATAGTTTAACATATATATATGAGTTCTGTACAATAATTATGGTGCAATCCGATATATATATATATATATCCATTTGTTGTGGGCCTACTTGATCATAAATAAAAAATCTATCTTGTCATTATATTTAGAGTTATTCACTTCATTGACATATCTATTTTCATCCAAACCAAATATGTGTATAGGTTCTAACTTGAAATGTTACAAAATCAATATAATAAAATAATTTAATATAAATATCAAGTTCAAAGTGGTATTTTCAACATCTAAATCATCTGAAATATTTTTTACATGGATAAATAATTTTATGATATATTATTACATTTTAATATATATAAGGCCTATTTTACGATGGAATACATTGTAATTGTGATGTAATCTATTTGTGTCAGATTATATCTATATATATATCTTTTCTTGCCATGGCCCATCTCATAAAAAAGTCGATTGGCTCTCATCTGACATGATCAACTAGGATTGTCCATTACGGTCCCACTAGCTCCTTTGTTGAGGTTCTTGAATAGGCCATAAAACCATCAAGCAGTTGATCGATCCAACATGCATAATTGCAATCGAATTTTTTGAAGAGGACGAAACAAGAATAATGTGGATAATTTTTTTTTAACTTATAAGATACCCATTCATGATTGCAAGCATAAATTGTTTGCTTTTGTCCTTCTCGTAAATTTCATTGATTCGATATTATTAATCATTTCAAGCATTTTACTAATTAGTAATGTTAGTTCCCAACTGTTCATAAGTATATCTAATGCTATTTACTATTCTAGTTTTTTCTTCACTTTTTTTTTAGTATTTTTTCTTTGCCCATTGCGTATTTTCCATGACTTTATATACACACACACACATAAACGTACAAATAGATACGGGGAAGTATTAAAGTGGATTTAGTCTGTACTATAATTTTTCACACCATTTTAGTACTATATCAATTTTCACTCAAATCAAATATGTGTATGACCTAATCCCAAAATGGTACAAAATCAAGGTAATAAAATAATTTAATATAATATTAATTTTAAAATTGTATAATATCTAAATCATCTAAAATATATTTTTTACATAGATAAATGCTTATATAAAATATTATGTGTAGGGCCTCTTTTACAGTAGATGTGTATCCTAATTACGATGCAATGTACATCTCAAAAAAATTATTGTGCAGTGGTTCAACATTTGAAAAGTTCTTATTTAAATATAAAAAAATATTTCAATGCAACTAAACGTGTTGAAATTTCACTGCATCAAGCTAGAACTTCCATTTCTTAATTTTTTGAATTTTTTTTATAAAACTTTTAATCTAGATGTATTTAATCTATAAATTAATTTTCAATATTTAAAAATGTGTACGCATATTTTTATTTTTAAAAATTAGGAGTTTTTTGTACTTTTAAATGACTAAAATACCCATATTTTTAAAAATAAAAAATATATTTTCAAAAATGATAAAACTTAATATATAAGTTAAATACACCTAGATTAAGAGTTTTATAAAAATTTAAAATGTTAAAAATGAAAATTCTAAATGCATTGAAATTTCAATGCATCTATTTCCATTGAAACAAAAGTCCTTAAATACAACTCCGCTTCTATGTAATTGGGTTACATAAAAAGATTCTTTGCAATCCTCCCAATTTTAAGTTTTTTATGTTTGATGAAAAATGCAATCCATTAATTGTATTTAATATCATTTGTTTGGTAAAGAAATTAAGTATCGTACAAATCAAATATGTGCATAGGTCATATTTGCTAAAAAATAAGTATATTTATATATAAATTAGAACGAATATTTAGATCTATTTACATATGTATGAAAATATAATAATACTTTATAAAATCATTTATCCACATAGAAACGATATTTTAGACAGTTTAAATGTTGAAAATGCAACTTTAAAATTGATATTCTATATTAAACTATTTTATTATATTGATTTTAAATATTTGTAGATATGGTCCATGCAAATTACTATTAGTCAAATGAAAGAATTTTCAAAATGATATAAATAATGTTAAATATAATAAATTAAGTGATTTTTCATCACCATGAAGTATTTAAAATAGGAAGAGTTACATAGAAGCATTCCTTATTTAAATATACATATATATATATATATGAAATATGATCCTATTAGCCTGGGTTAAGTAAGGGCTCACTTATCGAATGCTCTTTCAAAAAATTATTAATTTATGTTTATTTAATATATAATCTAAGTTTGACCATATTTTTGAATATATGTATATATTTTTTATATTTTTAAACATCGATATATTTTAGCCATTTTTAATTGTTAAAAATTACTAATTAAAAATGGCTATAATAATATTGTATTTAAAAATCTAAAAAATATACACACATATTCAAAATAGTAAAATTTTTTATTTATATATTAAATATACCCAGAATAATAAAAACTTAAATTTTTTTTTGAAGTAAGCTAAGTAAGTCATTACTTAACTTAAGTTAATAAGATCATATCTTCATGTATACAGAGATATGTGCATGTATATGAAAAAAAAATGTAGTGCTAATTGAAAAAGTGAATGGGAGGGGTTAAATGCACCTATGTACACTTAGCTTTAGTGCACCTTCTTATATTTAACTTATTGTTTATAAATTTTGTATGCAAATGTTAATCTAAATATATTTAACTTATGTGTCAAGTTTTACTATTTTTGGAGATTTATACATATTCTTTGAATTTTTTAAATTAATAACATTTTAATAATTTCTAAATTATGAAAAATGTCA
The DNA here is from genome assembly GCA_035584095.1 of Annona squamosa. Taxonomy (NCBI): domain Eukaryota; kingdom Viridiplantae; phylum Streptophyta; class Magnoliopsida; order Magnoliales; family Annonaceae; genus Annona; species Annona squamosa. Next base: position 523,136 of record JAXCLR010000050.1, on the reverse strand, counting down.
TTGATTTTAAAAAATTCAAAAAAATATTTACAAATTTTAGTACATATGTTAAATACATTTAGATTAATAGTTGTATAAAAATATTCAAAAAATAAAAAATAAAATTTTACACCAGGGTACACTGGAACTAAGTGCACTCAGGTGCATAGTATCAAGACCTTACTTTAAAATCCGTGATATACACATGGTGGAAATCATTGCGGTCCAAACAAATTTTTGGATATTAGGTACATGATTTTATAATTAAATCACACTAATGTTAAATAGATATCAATTTAATGAAAAAGTGGATATTAAAAACACTTGGTCCAAAAGCAATCTATTCCATTGAAGATTAGAATTTCTTTTTTTAATCTAAGAGTGTGTTTGCGAAATGATAAAACTTTTGTTGTAAAATTTATAGTATAAAAGTTTTTTAAATGAAAGAAAATGATATGATATCATAATGAAAATAATGAAAAATAAAGAAAATAAAGTTAAAATAAATTTATCAGTTGTATAGATAGTTGTATAGAAATGATTGAAAAATACAATAGTTTATATAAATAGATGTGAAAAAATAATTAAACAATAAAATAGTTGTAGAAAGTGAAAAGTTTTAGATTGAAAAATTTTAGATAAAAAATTTTAACTTTTAACAAACACACCCCCAAAGAAGTCCTATGCTTAATTCCATGAAATTACCTCGATAAATGCTCCCTATGTATGACTGTAGATTTAATTCGTTTCGATAAAGTATGACAGAACGATGGTTTGACACGGTAAGAAATTCAAAAACTAGATTGTTGAATGAAAATTTTAAATGTAAATAAAAATGGAGTAGTAAATTAAAATTATTAATAATGCTTAATCGAAGTGCAAGTACATAACTTCTCCTATTGTATCCAAGCAATGCTAATTAGATTCTGGAGGATCATTAACTGTGTATAAACACTATAGCGATCTTTATCAATTAGTTATAGTTGTCCACTAATATTAATTAACTGAATATAAAAGAATAGAAAGAAGTAGCCATACGGACCCTCACATGCAATTGTTCGTCATACATTTATCATGCTAGATAATTATGTTACTTTGTTTCACCATTTATAATACGAGTGGTAACTTGAGTTAAGTAAGTTTGGAAATTAACCTACTGCTCTCATATTTTCAAATTTTTTTTGTCCAACTTTATTTTAAACTGAATATTTGAAGCCTATCCTCAACTATTGTATCGAGATTGCATCTGCTTTCGAAATGGCTCCTTAAACAATTTTCATGAAATATTAAAATATTATAATTCCGTGCATAAATGTTACTTCAAAATTTATAATCAGCAGAGTAAAGATAGTTTTAAACGCATTTATCAAATGTACTAATTAATAAATCAATTAAGCAACTTTCTATATCTTTAAAAAGATATATACTAATTAATGGATAAATAAATAACTTTTCTATATCTTAAAAAGATAGATTTTATATCTTTAAATTTTAATTTATTTTATAAAAAATATATTGTATGTAAATTTGCAACTCGGGTTGATTAATTCCAAGGTTTATATTTTTTTTCGAAACCTTTCATCCTATGAGTAAAAGAATAGGACCTAACCTATCTTCTTCTTCTTCTTCTTCTTCTTCTTTTTTTTTTTGGAGTATTTAACGAATCAACACATGAGTACTTGCACCCTCTATTTATGAAGTCCACTGAATGCCTCTAAGGTACATAATGAATATCACAGTAGCTAGCTAAAAGATATTTATGATAATCAATGTAAAAGGATATATTAGAGTGCAACCAATGTGCATGTAATTAGCTGTGAATGGGCTTCACATCCGTGATAAAATTAAAAATCCCGCCCTCATATATTTAGATATTTGTTATCACGAATTTAAAAATAATTTTCATAATTATTTTATTATCATTTAAAAAAATACTTAGATTCACTTAAACATGTATTAAGATATTGTGGTACTCTATAAGGTTTTTTATTAAACGCACCCCATAATGACCCACTTTATCCATAATAAAGGATTGAAGTTTTAGACGATTTATATACTGAATTAACAGTTTTATAGTTTATCATGTTAATTTTATAATTATTTTGGATGAGACCATGTACAATTTAATTTTGATTGAACTTGGTATCTAATAAAAGAAATGATTATAGATGTAATGAATAAGCTGAATTTTCCCTATTTATAACCAAATCCACCCTCACTAGACCCTACCGTATCTGACAAAAATAATCCATAATAGGTACTAGCTAGCCCTCTCACGCAAGCTAGAGAAGATCAATACTCGCCTGTCCAGGAATATACGATTGTATGCAATAAGGGAGTGAGACACTAGCATTGTATGTAATAATGTGAGAATGAGATACTAAGGTGGTATGATAGAGGATTGTTTTTTTGATAAAAGACGATAGAGGATTGATGTATATTAAGGGTGGGTTTGGCAATTAATAAAACATGTCAAGTTAAAATTTTTCAATCTAAAACTTTTTATTCTCCACAGCTATCTTATTTTTTAATCATATTTTTACATTCTCCTGTACAACTACCATACTTTTCAATCATTTATACACAATTATCAGCACAACTAATTTATCTATTTTAACTTTATCCTCTTTCATATTCATCATGATTCCTATTGTATCACATCATTTGACAATTTTTGCTCTTTAAAACCTTTCAATAAAAATTTTATTCATTAACAAACACACCCTAAAAAAAAGAAAATATATTTTATAATAAGAAAAGTATTATTAATCGAAAGGGAAAAGTAAGAGTATTACGTCTTTAAAACTGAAATACTACATTAGAAATGAGAAAAAAAAAAATATTCTGCAACGGAGGATTCTCATCATCTCATCTAATGATACTCTTTCAAACGGTCCTTAGACATTACTCCGCTGTCACACCTGTACGCATGCCACTGCACGTGAATTGTCGCACGCTCTCGCTCTGCATGCTTTTATTTCTAAATATCAAAGCTGCCTAAACATCCTCAGTTTACTACTTTTTTTTTTTTTTTAAACTATGCATAGGTATTTAATTTGCAAGGCATGCTTGCCTGCATAGTAGACAAATTAATTAAGCTAAACCTACTCTAAATTTCACCCCAATATTTCGCGTTTCCCACCTGAAAATATATGTCAATAATAATTATTTACCAATTTCTTTTTGGTTGTCCAAAACCTCATTAATGCACGGCAAATGGGGTGGCAGGTGAAGGCACGTAGATTAACGAATGAACGAGTGAGAGAGGTTGCGGTCTGCCTACTCCTTTGACTACTACAAGTCTTTCCAAAGTCCAGACCCGTTAACGGTTTGGTTTCGGGGCTCTTGCACGCCCCGACCTAAGACGACACGGCAATGGCAATTGGCATGGCAAATATATATGACATGCAGATGGAAGAGCATATCAGCTGGCTAACTGCACTGCAGAAGTGACCCAGGTACGTAACATTACGTACATGTCAAAGTGGTTTGTGGTTTTCATAGGAGCAGTCTGGTGGTGGTTTCACTTAAATTCCCAACGACCTCTGCCAACGTTGCATTTATTGGAGTTTTTCTCTCTCATATCCGAGAGAGAGGGAGTGGTGGTGGAAATATTGAAGAAGACAACCAGACTGGCACTTGGAAATGCTCTAAATAGTCTTCATCGACCCTGCTATAAATACATCCCATCTCTCTTTCTACCCACTTCATCAACACCTGATTCCTTTGCTTTCCTTTCCGTATCATCGTCGTCGCTGCTAAAGCTGCTCCTCGTCTTCCTTCGCTTTCTTCTCCGCCCACCACCTCAACATACATTTTCTTTTGTATATGCTCAGGTGAGAATTTTTTTGGGTTTTCTTCTTTTATATTGCATTGATGTGTGGTGCCCTACACCACAATCTCCTGTCAAGCATTCCCCCCCACTTTTTTTCAAATTTTTTTCCTTAAAGAAGCAAGGGAAAAAAGAAGAAAGTATGGCCAATACTGTCGTGATACTTTCATCTGGGCTACGTGGTAACAAGAGTCATGCATGCATTTGGCCGTCCACGCATCTGTTGCTTTATGATCATATCCTCCTCACTCCTCTGGTTTCGTCATGACATATAACGGTAAATTTTGTGTGCATTTTGCTAGTTGCAAATAATTAACAATTTTTAATTTTCTGCTATATTTTACAACAGTTAGCCATCGATCGGATGGTAAGAGATCATAATCATCCGATTCTTTTAATCAAAGGACTAGATTCATCCATCAACACCGTATGTGATGAATTTGTAGGGTGCCGTTTTGAACGAAGTGACACAGTCCCTGTCTGATTTTTCGCACGTTTGATCTCAGCAGCTGAAGTGGTGTCGTCGTGCGCGCGGCCTTTTTCCCAGCTCCAGCGGAGTAGCAGTTGACAGGGAGGAAGAAATCAGAGAAAAAGTGGTGTCCTTTTTAGAGCTTTTCTGGTGGCCCGGCCCCGCCCGCCCCGCCCGCCACGCCAAGCCAACATAATAATAAATACGCCATGGAGAACACAACCG
>JAXCLR010000050.1:481800-499127 GCA_035584095.1 Annona squamosa | reverse complement strand
TAATTATTCGAAGGAGAGAGAGAGAAAGAGAGAGGAGCGCCCTTTTTCCTCCGCATTTCTATCTTATTGTTATTCTCTCCATCCAATCCACTTGAAAGCTTCAATCATCAATGGACTGGACGCATCTAACGTGCGCACTACGTTAATTTATATCACTAGTTCCGCGCAGCTGTCCCGGTCGTTGATTTTGAACCCTCGCACGTGGTAACGCCACCCATTTCACCCCTAATCGCATCTCGTTGCCTTTTGTAGTTTTGACCCCTTCCTCTTCCTCCTCTTCTGCTGCTGCTGCTGCTGCTGCTGCGATCGCACGCCAAAGTAAGCGAGAGGCAGTCAAAACTCAAGGACTTCCCGTTTGGTCGAATGAGGGTTTATACGGATTGTTGCAGCAGGAAAATCACGACAAGTTACTGTAATGTGCGTTTTTGTGAGGCAACTCAGACGAGGACAGTTCCTGAGTCGCCCTGCTGCGATTACTCTCTCATAAAAATAGCATGTAATCTTGTAATAACAACTGTCCACCAACTATTGTAATCCACGTCCTTTCCTTTGTCAGCAGCCCCTGCTATAATATTATTAGATCGATGGACTGTCGTCTTGGGACGGTTTTGAGCCGTTCTAATCTATTTTCATTTCATTGTCCGCGGACCCTTTTTACGTTGGGTCATCGACGTACTTTCACTAATATATTGGATCACTGCTGTATATGACAAAACCAAAAAGTTTCTATTACTTCGTGGGATGGCAAAATGAAGCTCTATGAGGTCTTACGTGTAATTGTCATTACACGTGTTGCTTTCGCAACATTTTTAGACACGGAATATTTATAAATATCTAGACATTCTCTAGTAAGATCGGCTTTAGGCTTCTGTCACAGCAGTGGCTTTTTAGAACTTTAAATTTTTTAAAATTTTCAATCTATAAAATTTCCACATTTGATAATAATCTCATTTCTCTTGTATAAAACTAATCTTTTTTTTTTAATTATTTCTCTGTAGTTATTGTACTAGTAACTTATCTATTTTAATTTTATTCTTTATTACTTTTATCGTATCATATAATTTATTCATTTTCAAAAATTTTAATCTCAAAAGATTTTTATTCAAAAACTTTAATAAATACACCTAAATTTATCAAAGTAGGGTCAATTCCTGTTGAGTAGAAATTGAGAAATAGGACCCCTGAATTTTGTATATTTCTTCATGCTATCTATTTAATTGATTTCTCTCCACTTGTCAATTTACAAGACACTCCGAATCCATACTACCTTAGTAAGTAAGCAGATTGTGCTAAGCTTTATTGGTTTGACTTCTGCTTTCATATGCAACAAGTATCAAACAATTAAAATGTCAATTTCTTTTCAACTACATCCTACAGAGAAAAAATAGGCCACCTATGTACTTTATCTAGGAACACTTCTTTCTAACTAAGCGACGATAGAAATCCAATTAATGACATCTTATTTAATTATAATTATTTTATTTTTCCTTGTTAAATGCATAAGATGACTAATTACCCAACAATCATGCTTACCCTTTCAAGTTTTGGATGACCATTATCTCTAGCCGCTTTTGTTGTTTAATAATGTAACTTTTTAAATTATAATTTTCATTTTAAAAAATTTCACACATTGTAACTATTTTATTTTTTAACCATTTGTTCACATCTTCTAGTACAACTATTCTACTTTTCATTATTAATTTATACATTTTCATCCTCATCATTACATATATTATATAATATCATTTTCTTATATTTAAAAAATTTTCATTGCTTCCCAGGCACATGTTTAATTTCCAAGCTATACATACCACAACTAAAGATTGTCCATAAAAGTTGAATTTCTAAACTAGTAAAAAATTTTATTTGTCCATAAACAAGTAAAAGTAAAAACTAAGAAATAAAAAATTACAAGCCGTTAGTCTTTAGTCTTTACGTGTTTAGTACCGAATTAGATACGTCCTTGAATGGAATTTTTATCATTATTGTTAAGATAAATTTTTCACACATCATTATATTTTCATCCTATATGCGGATTTTATTCAAATATCTTATGTCTTTCGGATTAATTCTTATACAATTCAACATCTTAATTATTCAATCATCATAAATTTTTTGTTATTATTATTATTTGTTCACATGTTTCATACAATTAGATTATCCAATGCAAAATTTCCTTTTTACTCGTAATTAATACTTATATTTTTTTATTTATACAAGTCATATCTAAATATTTGGCAACGCTAACTTTGGAAATTTCTTAAAATTATTTGATATTTTATTTTAATAATTGAAAATAAAAAATAAGGACAGAAAATGCAAAAGAATAACCGGCTAAACCCGATTTCCCTCCGAAAACAATCTTGGCCGTTAATTCGGCGATCCGATAGTCAGATGCTTCAAATAGAAATAAAATTCAGCCATTTGATCAGAACCAAAGCTGAGCTACGAGCAGGATGAAACAACTGGACGGCCCAGATACTCAAATGCAACTAGCGAGATGACAAACTCTCGTGCACTGCCAGACTATTTTTACGTTACTAGGAGAAGGGAGGGAGCAAAAAAACATAAAAAATAAAAAAGAAAAAAGAAAAAAGAAAATCCAGTGGGAATGGGAGTGTGGGAGGGACGGACGACTGCATTTCTTATTTTTCTCACTAGCACAGACAAACAAAGACACGGACAACACTCTCTCTCGCCCTTCTTTTCCTCAGTTCTCCAATCCTTTTCCCTGTCTTTCCTCAGCCAACCCCACCAAATTCCCTAAAAATCCTAGCTTCTCTCCTTGTTCCCTCCCCTTCTATTACTCCCCTCTCTTTTGCCTTTCTAGGGCTTCTAGGTTTTTCGCTTATTTCCGGCCTATCAGCTGATGCGACAATACGGATCGGTGTTATCGGACGCACGGAAGATGAGCGCGGCGCGGGTGGGGGTGTCGAAGGGGGCGATGTCGGTGCCCAGTGCTCGGATTCGCAGGGAATTGAGGTTTCGGCACTCCTGATGTCAGCCCTGCGATTTGAAGATTTTGAGGCATGTGTTCTTTGTTGGTAATTGTTGGGTCGTTTGGATTTCTTTTTAATTGGTAGATCTGTTATGAAAGGTTGATTTCCCCCACTTTTTGGGAGTGCGTGTGTGTCTGAGTCTGGTGCTCGAGTGTGAGATCTCAGCTGTTTCGCTGCTGGGTGGTGTTCATCCTGTAGGATGAGGATGGTGGCATGGTCTGTGAGCTGGGCTTGACGAAACTTTCTGTTGGCTTTGAATGGTCTTCGGCTTCCGTTACCATTTTGTTCTCCGCCCTTGTGAAAGCTTACGAGAAGAGGTGGATTTTGTGGTGAGGGGGATGCTTATCCGCTAAGGTGTGGATCTCGTTCGCGGGTGTGATTGAGGACGAGTGTGGCCGCCCATCAACTGGATTTAATGTACGGGGGGCTGTACATTTTTAACTGCAGGTGCTTTTTTTGCACTATTGAAGGCATGCCTGATGGGGAAGCTCCTGGCGAACAGCTTGGATCTGGTATCGCATCCCACAGAAAACTCATGGAAGTGGGGCTTGCACCATGCAGCAGCCTCAGCAACTCTGCTCTTTTTCTTGTATAAGAATTGCCTAAATGATAGGCTCTGGCATAATCATATCAATGGAGAGTGTTCTGTGTTTTCTTTCTTTAACTGTGAACAATGCAATGAATTTACTGTACACGATTTTTTAGGATCGCAAAGGGGAGAATTTTTTTTTTTTTTTTTTTTTTATAAACCAACAAGAAATGTATGATTTAGGTTTTCATTAGTTCCTTGACTTCGTTAAGAACAATAAGATTAGGCAAGGTATTTTTAGCACTTTCAATTATGGATCAGTGGGTAGCAGTAGAAAGAGCACATTTTCAGTGCAGTGAATAGGATATGCAATTGTTTATTGGTTGATTAAGTATTATTCCGTTTGTGATTTGATATTGAACAGCATATTGGTATAGTCACACACATTCCATAATAGCTAAATGCACTTCATGAGCTCATATCTATATCTGCAGCTTGTAATCGCTGGACATTGTGACCTGTCATTTTGGGGGGATATTGTGGATCTTGCCCTTTCTTTTTATAAAGTGCCAATGCTCCCCTATTTCTGTCTATTCTTTGCTTGATTTGCACTTATCTCTTCCATCTTTCTGACTGCCTTATTTTCCTCATGCATTTCTCTTTACTGTGGTGAAAAATTTTAAATTTCTGACTTAAGATCTGTTTGGATCTGTGTAAAGACAACCAGTCAGTATTGAGACAGCATTTTATTCTTCCATGCTTCTATTTTCTGTATTTTAACTACTGATTTTGTTCTTTCCTGTACAAAACTGCTCAAATACTTTCTAATGGAAGCTGTTGCTTCATGAAGGTTACCTTTCGTGTTTACGGCAGTGGAACTAATGCTCTAGGCATGAAATAAAGTGTGGTATTGAAGATCATTATTTGCGCTTTCTTTACAACTAAATATGCCTTCATGGTTTTTTTCATCCAAAGAAGCAAAGAAGAAGACAACCAAGGAGAATTTCATTGACACATTACACCGTAAGTTTAAATCTCACTCAGAGGAGAAAGGAAATATAAGACCAGGAAGTTCTCGAAGGCGTAGCAATGACATTGGCATAACTTCAGAGAAGGGGTCCCGGTCTCGAGCAGAGTCTAGGTCATCATCCCCTTCCAAGCAAGTATCACGATGCCAAAGTTTTGCAGAGAGGCCTCATGCTCAGCCTCTTCCTCTTCCTGGGGGACACCCCTCAAATATGGGCCGCACTGCCTCTGGAATTAGTATATCAAGACCAGCATCGGAGAAACGTGTTAAGCCGTCATTGTTTTTGCCGCTTCCAAGACCAGGTCATCAATTGAACAAGCCTGATGCTGCAGATGTTGATGGAGATTTGGCTACCGCTTCTCTCTCTAGTGACTCCTCCATTGACAGTGATGATCCCCTTGATCCCCGTCTTGTCAGTCCTCAGGGGAATGACTATGACACTGGGAGCAGAGCTGCTGGAAACAGCCATTCCAGGTGAATTGTAGGTTTGGTTTTGTTTGGTTCTGTGCTCCTGATGCATCAAGATCTGAATGTTGCTTGATGTGATTCAAGATGTTAATGATGCTTTGGTCCATCACATATGTTGTTGCTCCAATGGAAATTATGCAGCTGCTTATGATGTTTTCCTCATTCAAGTTTTTTTTTTCCGTCCTCCTTTTCACTGGGGCTCTGTTTTTACTCAACTGTCTGCTTTAATCTGCTAGGCCGTAGGGCTGTAAGGCAGGGATGTTCCAGTGTGGGGGGTTCCTGGATCATTCCCTTATCAGAATTAATGGTTGGATCAATGAGCCACATGAGTAGCATGTTTTGAATTAAGGATTCATGAAGCTATAAATACCTTGATGTCTTAATATTCCACTATTGGGCCACAATGTGGCATGTATGGATCACAAACTCTGTATGAGACTCTTAAGGGAGATTCTGATGCTGCCTTTGCTATTATTATTATTATTATTATTTTTCCTTCATGGTTCACTTCTACTATCAAGCTGCTTACAGTGTCACTCTTTGTGCTTTGTGTCAAAGCATGCTGCATAAAGATCAATCTCCGAACATCACCTGGAAGAACTCAGGAGAGAATCTGAAGCAGGCGAATTTGACGTTCAACAACCATCAGAGCCTTTCTTCTTCGCCAAAACGTGGTCTTTCGAACACCTATGCTTCCAATATTTCTCATCATGGTGCTTTTGGAATAGGAAGTGCTCCAGACAGTTCCATGTCTAGTCCATCTAGGAGTCCTATAAGGGCAGTTTGCCCTGACCAAATTGCAAACTGTACTTTCTGGGTAACAAAACCTTACCCAGATGTGTCACTACTTGGTTCTGGCCAATGCTCTAGTCCAGGTTCAGGTCATAATTCTGGGCATAATTCAATGGGAGGAGATATGTCAGGACAGTTGTTTTGGCAACCTAGCAGGGGTAGTGCTGAGTGTTCTCCAATACCCAGCCCAAGGATGGCTAGTCCTGGACCTAGCTCCAGAATACAGAGCGGTGCAGTTACCCCCCTACATCCACGGGCTGGAGGGGCTGCATCTGAATCACCCACTACCTGGCCAGATGATGGGAAGCAGCAAAGTCACCGGTTGCCACTTCCTCCTCTAACAATTTCTAGTTCTTCTCCATTTTCTCCATCAAGTTCTGGGGTGCCAACATCATCTTCTGTTCCTCGGAGTCCAGGAAGGGCTGAGAACCCCACAAGCCCAGGTTCACGTTGGAAGAAGGGAAAGCTCATAGGGAGGGGCACGTTTGGGCATGTTTATGTTGGGTTTAACAGGTGAGTCTTAACTTTTGGTTGCTCATTTGAAGATCCCATGGACAAATAAATAAATTTTGTCTCAGCATGTGAAGATGCACTACTCAGTAGCTACCTGCATTTTAGTCAAGATTTTATGATTCCAGTCTATATTTTTAATTCCTATATTTATTGTAAGGCTTGTGACCCTGAAATCATAGGTTTTTCGTTTTCCATTTTTTAATCAGAACAATGTAATCACATCCTCAAATATGGCAAGGCATTCAAATTTATTAGTGCATAAAGAAACAAGATTCATTTATATTCTCATAAAGTGCAATCTGGCAGCAATCTATTTGCCATCTTCATGTTCTAAATGGTTTCAGTCAGCATCATTTTACTGAACAAGAAAATAAAGAAATACAATTCAGACTGTTGTGCTTTATTAATCTAGCAGTTAAAACTGTCGGACTGTGCATCAAAGAGCAGCATGCATAGCGCATGAGTAACCATTGTCTAGTATATATGACTGTTAGGGATTTTGCTACACATCCAGTTTATTTACCTTTTTTTTGTGAAACCTTGGCCTACTAGGTATCCTTTCATTAAATATGAATATTATGGTTGGATATACTCATTTCTGGATTTTTTTTTTTTTTTTTAACAATATCTGGTTTTTAAAAAAATTTTCTTATGAGATTTCATGTTATTTGATGCTCTAAATGGCTTATAGAAATCAGCTTTTAAATGCTAGTCATACTTTATTGTGGTTACAGTATACTATTTGCGCGAAAAATAATTCTTTGGATTTTCTATTACTTTCACATCAAATGGTTATTTACTATGGGTAAATAATTCAATACTTGTGATAGGCATTGAGGCTCTATACTTACCTTTGGTTTTTTTTTAATCTTAAAGTATGTGTTTAAAATCTAAAGCATTTATCACATTTCACACATTTTGTTTTTATTGTGCTCCCAAAAAATATTTTCATTGGAGACTTTTATTTTGCAAAAATAAAAAATAAAAATAGCATGCTTTGAGAGTGAATGTATACTATTTAAATTTTTGAAAGATGTATAGTATAAATATAGTATATAAGAGGTGGTAGTGTGGCTCCATTTGGTAAGAGGTAAAAAAAAGGAAATTTTTTCACTCCTTTCCATACTCTATTTTATATAATTTGACATCTTAACTATCTAGTTACTCTCTTTCTATTATTACATCTGAATTTCAATTTTTTTTTCAAACTTTCCAATACAACTGCCAAATTTATTTTATCTTTACTCTCTTTATTCTTAATCATTACTCCTGTAATATCATTTCACTCTCTTAGTTTAAAATTTTTCCTGTTCTCACTCTTCTTAAAAAAAATCTTCCCATCAAATACATGTAATTTTTGAAATGCTTGATGGAAAATCTAATCTATTCATTGTATTTAACATCATTTGTGTACCTAGGAGACTAAGTTTTATTCAAATCAAATATTTGCACGAACCTTATTTGCTGTATATTCATGTGTAAATTGGGAAAAATAAAAAAATCTTCGCATAAAATACATGTAATTTTCAAAATGCTTGATGAAAAATCCAATCCATTCATTGTATTTAACATCATTTGTTTACCTAGGAGACCAAGTTTCATTCAAATCCAATATGCGCATGAGCCACATTTGCTGTATGTTCATGTGTAAATTGGGAAAAATACTTAGATCCATTCGCATATTTATTAGAATGTAATTAAGCTTTGTACAATACTTTATCCACATAGAGATGATATTTTAGACAGTTTAGATATTGAAAATACAATTTTAAAAATCGATGTTTAATATTAACTCATTTTATTACATTGATTTTACACATATGTGGATGGGCCTCATGTATTAGTCAAATGAAATAGTTTCCAAGATGCCATAAATGATGCTAAATACAATAGATGAAGTAAATTTTCCATCAACCATTAAAATATTCAAAATGGAAGGGGTTACATAGAAGCATTCCCAATATACAATAAATGGTTCAGATTTTAAAAAAATATTTTCAAAATTAAAAAAAACCAAGGAATCTTCATGCTTACAGTCAGTATTGAATCATTACCCACTTATATGGTAATATATAGCCATCCTATTATCAAGTTTTTGCATAATTTATGAGGAGTTATGTTTTGTGTTGCCAGAATAACTTGAACTCCACATTGGCACTTGAGCTATCAATACATTGGAAACCGGATTGGTCAAGTACTTCATGAGGTCAACTTTTACTTGACAAGTGAGAAGGCAATCCTGTTGCATGATTCAGGCACTTTGTCGAAGAGTGTTCTCATGCTACACGTAGCCATAAAATGCCTCCAACCTTTTAGGTTATGGTTAACCTTCTCATCCATTAGGCCAAATGGCCTTCTCGCTTAAGCTTCTCCCTTACAAGAGTGGAACCTGCCAGGTTTATCTTGTTGGACATGGTCCTATCATATCTTAGGTGTCTAATTGAGGACCGGATCCAAACTAGACTAATGGTATTAAGCCTTGGCCCATGGAAAATGGTCCAGAACCATCTCACTTTCTTGTCTGCGTACATGTTTAGTGGTAAAGCTTATAGACAATCTCTATTTGTGTTGTTTAAGCTCTCTCCGGGAAAACTTTGTCTAGTACATTGAATGTAAACTATGAAACTCCCCCCCCACTTTCTTTGTTTCTTTTTTCTTTTTTTTTTTTGTGTAAGAATGGCTTTGATTTGGTCCTACTGTCAATGAGGTTTTTTGGCTCTCTTTTCTGATTCTATTGCCTTCTAGTGCAAGCGGTGAAATGTGTGCAATGAAGGAGGTTACACTATTTTCTGATGATACCAAGTCAAAAGAAAGTGCAAAGCAATTGATGCAAGTAAGTTGCTTTTGTACCAGAGTTTGGAAATTGTTCAACTTCCATTCCTGCTGTGATGGTGTTATTTCTGATTTGGTTAATTGTGGGTTTTCTATCACCACTGTATGCTAGTTGTTATTCATTTGCATTACTTATTTTTGCCTCTGCTTGTTTTGACAGGAAATAACTGTGTTGAGTCGGTTGAGACATCAAAATATAGTTCGATATTATGGTTCAGAGACAGTATGTATTATTGCGCTGAGCTTTTAAATAGATTCTACTTTTGATCTATTATTTTGTTCTTCAGTTTTCATGAACTCAAAAAGTCATTCCTGAACTTAGCTAACCCCATTTAGGTGGGAAACAACATATTTTGATGAAATAAATTGTTGAATTCTTAGAATTTGAAATTGCTTGTGTTTAGCAATTTGATTGTCTGCTTTATCTTGTATTGACCATTAACTTCTTATGTTTCCACCTCTTGGCATACATGTTTTTAGCTGAATTTTTTTGTTGTCTCCTTGTGATGGAGTCAAAATTAAACTGAAACATTTCATACCTTTTTAACTGCAATATGTTGGTTAGGAATCATTTGTAGTTTCTAGAAAGTATTTGGTGCAACAATCTCTTACTGGTTGGTGGAGATTCAGTGAATGCTTTGAATGGATGGGTTTGATGCTGGCGTGTTTTGAATGACTACACTTTGAATGTCTAAACGGGAGGGGAATGAATCAATCAAGTTCTAATGTCCATGTTAATGTGAATTCTATAGCTGATGATATGACTAATAAATTTATATGCTTTTTGCATCAAGATGTTATTTAGATCTTGGTTGATCTTAACAATCATGAATAGTGAGTAAATGCAAAAGGGTGCCTACCCATGGGCATGCTGTTGGTGCTGACTTCTCATTGTTGCAATTCCTCTCAGATAGACGACAAATTGTACATATACCTTGAGTATGTATCTGGTGGTTCCATTCATAAACTTCTTCAAGAGTATGGGCCGCTTGGGGAACCTGCAATTCAAAGCTATACCCAACAAATTCTTTTGGGTCTTGCTTATTTGCATGCCAAGAATACTGTGCATAGGTTAGTAAATTTAGTGGTATTTCAAATAATTATTGTTTGATTTGGTTACCTAAGGTTTATCCCTAATGTCCTTTTTAGCTTTTCCCCTTTTTTAGTTGCTGTGATCAGTTAGTATTTGTTTCATGTGCCAGGGACATTAAAGGTGCAAACATCCTTGTGGACCCCAGTGGGCGTGTCAAACTGGCTGATTTTGGGATGGCCAAGCATGTAAGGCTTTTCGCTTATGCTTCATTCGAATTTTCTAGGTGCTAGGCATGCTGGTTTACTGTATTCGTGCTGTTGTCTTGAACTGAAAACTTGTTACAGATCATGAGGGCATTAGATTGTGTGCAGTCAGTTTCATTGCTAATAGAAGCTAAAATCGTGCTCAGTTACTTGAATATACTGTAAAAATTTGATCTTTTGGTCATGAAAAGACTTGTAAATTCCTTATAGAAAATCAGTAAATTCTATCAATTCAATCTTCAAAGATGTACAGGCTCTTCAAATTAGTTAGGGCGGCAACCTATCTGATGCTTTCTTGTTTTAGCTTTGGTGGGGATCCTTCGATTGCTCGAGCTAGGTGTTGTCATGGATATGATTTGTTTCAACCGTGTTATCCAGAAAAGTTGATATTAATTTTTAGAACACATGATCTTCCAAAAGGTAGAAAATTTAAAAATATTTACAGAGCAACCATGCTTATTGTAAATCGTGGTTTCGTGCTACTCTAATGCTGTATGGTAGAAGACAATGCATGACTATGTTTGTGAAATGGCTTGCTGATTCTGTTTGTCCATTACTTTGACTGGGACCATGTGTTGATGAAACGCTCACATTTCTCTTTTTACCTTTTTGTTCCACCCACCAAAAAAATTCCCTCTGTTTCAGATTACTGGTCAGTCATGTCCTTTATCATTGAAGGGAAGCCCATACTGGATGGCACCTGAGGTTTGGTTGTTGTTCTTATTAGTCATTCATTTCTTTCAATTGTTGCTTCCCAGTTGCCTTCCTCAGTTGCACAACTTGATCCAGGTTATAAAAAATTCCAATGGCTGCAATCTTGCTGTTGATATATGGAGTCTTGGATGTACTGTTCTGGAGATGGCAACAACGAAACCACCTTGGAGTCAGTATGAAGGGGTAAGTCACCTTTTTTTGAAAAATGTATGTTTTAAAGCCTGGAGCCTAATAGATTGAGCTTTTTGGGCACATTACTGAAGTTAATCATTTACCTTAGGATGAAGGTGCATTTTCACACACACCCATAGCTGATTAATGGTCTCAGGTTGCTTAGTTCTGGTTTTAGATGCCATCTTATTACTCTGATGCTCAAAACTTGCTAATACTACTACCATTTCAACGTAGGGTAGGATGTTACTGTACTGTGTGCTTCTAAAGGCAGCTGCTGGTCCTGAATTCTGATGCTGATTTGGAAGTGCTTTGATCTGCAGGTCGCTGCAATGTTTAAGATTGGGAACAGCAAGGAACTTCCTACAATTCCTGAGCATCTCTCAGAGGATGGCAAGGACTTTGTCAGGTTGTGTCTGAAACGTAATCCACATGAACGTCCTACTGCAGTGAAGCTTCTGGAGCACGATTTTGTTAAAAATGTTTCATCAGTGGAAAGGCCCATCATAGTTTCTCAGACTTTAGAATCGCCTGGCGGAGTTACAAATGGAACAATTTGGTCCACGGTATGAAATTTTTTTTCCTGCTGCTGTCACTGTTTCCATAGCCATTTAATTTATGTTGCGAAGTGGAACACATGACCTTGGGAGCTGATCTAGTCATTCCTTTGGTTCGTCACAAATGCTTCTGTTTTTTAGTTTAATGTTATATTGGGATTGGTTTTAAAAGAATGAAATTTATCTAATGGCTATTACAAAGTGGATAAATGGAACTTAAGTTGGTCAATCAACAGGAAAAACATTTGATTGTCTGCAGGTCATCGTGTTTCTATCCTCTTTTTATTGGAAAGCAAACCCCTTGTCATTCTAGCTTGCTATTTTTCTGAATGATAATAATAATCATTGCCATTGTCATATTGATGTTAATCACCATTATCATTATCATTATTTAGGAATAATCTTTTGTAAAAGACAGCTTCAATAACCTACCAAAAGCATTGAAATGTGTTGAGGTTATGTGGAAGAAATAACCAGAAAATATTCAGTAGGATGAGATGCTTTTATTGCTGGTCCTTGCTGGGACGTGCTTTCAAGCAGTAACTAAACATTGGCTTGAAGAACTTGGTATGGCTTATTCAGTGAATGAAGTTTTTTTTTTTTTTTTTTCTCTCGTTTTTTTCCCCAATACGTGTTTAAGATTGTATCTTTTTGTAGAGAAATTCGTTGGCACAGTTGACTTGTTGGTTATATCTTGACTATGAAGTTGTTGTTGCTGCATCCTTTTTCTTTCTTCTCAGGGAAGTGGGCATGCAAGAAATATTTCGTCTCTGGACATGGAAGGGCTAGCAATCCATCAGCTTAGAGGAGCCAGAACGCATTCATCAAGCAGGTTCCTCCCTTCACTGATTTATAAACATGAGCATGGTTGTAATATTATTGGGAAGGGACGTAATGCCTTGTTTTGTAATATTATTTCCTCCATTGTCTCGCAGTAGTAGTGTTTGGCCATGAGGATAAGCTTTGCTGGATGCCATGTGTGTTCCTTGCATGAGTCATAATGCTCGGTTCCGAATTTCTAGATAAAAGATGCAATAAATCTATTTCATTTGAGGTGAATAGAGAATTTGCAGTTCCAAGTCTGTGTTTGGGAAATGAGAGATTTGGAGGATTTGAGGCATTATGGTAATTTCCCTGCATATAATTGGAATCGGTGTAACCACAAGACATGTCAATCATGCCTTTTGTTTGAGTTGAGTTTGCCTTTGCAGTAATCCAGTTTTGTTGGGTGTTCAATGACTCTTCGTGTGCGTGCTAGGCATTTCTCTATGTTTTTGTTGGATGTCATTCTAATTTTATAATTGTGATTTTTAGTGATCTTATAATGCCAAGGACATGTCCAGTGTCTCCAATTGGGAGCCCTCTAATGCACTCAAGATCTCCCCAGCACATGAATGGAAGGATGTCTCCTTCCCCCATATCTAGTCCTAGGACAACTTCTGGCTCGTCAACCCCTCTCACTGGTGGCAATGGTGCTATCCCCTTCCACCACCTTAAGCATGGTTCTTACCATCATGATGGGATTAGTAGCACCCCAAGATCTCCTAGCGGTTCCAGTTATCATGACTCTAAACCTGACCTCTTCCAAGCAATGCAGCCTAGTGGACCTCATGCCTTCCGAGAACTGATGGCAGCTGAAAGCAACATCCTTGGGAAGTCATTTGGAAGGCCAGGCCATGGAGGTGATCTTCGTGAACTGTATGATGGGCAATTAATGTTTGCTGATCGTGTTTCTCAGCAGCTTCTGACCGATAATGTGAAATACCCCACACTGGACCTTGTAAGTTCTGCCTCTATGCTTGGCCGAGCCACTGGTATGTGACATGGACAGACAATCAGAGCTAGCTGTATTGATCATCTTGGATTGGTTGTACTTTTTGATTCTGGTGCGATTGGTTTGTTGTTGTATCAAGCTGCAAAGGAATACCATCTGTAAAATAAGGGGCCCAAGTGGAAGGCTGTGGAGAATAAGATTGGATCATTGGAAGCTAGAGGCAGACAATTTTCCTGTCCAGTGCATTCACATCCTTCTTGCGGTAAGCATGCCTAGATTTTTCACTCAAATCGTTAAACATGCCACTTTTTTTTTTTTTCACATTTATTACAAATCAGAGGAAACTTTTTAAGATGAGAATACAAGTTCACAGCAGACTCTCCATTGTAAACGTAGGGCTGGTAGAATACTCAGCACGTACGCCTGATTATCTGCACAATTCCTTTCTTGCTCCGGCAGACTAGTAGATTTCAGTCCTGTATAAATGTTATACCACATCAAAACTTGAGAAGCATACAGTGGATTGAGTTACATGTGTCTGCTTGGCGGTGTCTGTGTGCTTGGATGCAGAGCTGAGAATTGTTTTTTTTCTTCTTTAATTAACAGATACTAATTTAGGGCGTGTTTGGCAATAAGAAAAAAATGTCAAAGATAACTTTTTAATCTAGAACTTTTCACTCTCGATACTTCGATTTTTTAATCAAATTTTCACATATTCCTGTACAATTACCCTACTGTTTAATCATTTTTATATAACCACTCATATAACTAACTAATTTATTTTTAACTTTTTTCTCTTTACTCCTCATCATTACTCCTATCATATCACATCATTTTTTTTTTCAAATTAAAAAATTTTTACACAAAAAACTTTTGATTTAAAAGTTTTATCATTTCCCAAACACACCCTTAATTTCATTTTATTTTTGGTATATTTTCATTTTAATTTATGATGGTTTACAGAGGACCAGGTTTACAATGCGGTTCCATGGTAGTGTGTTGTTGCTAACCATTTGAACGGCTTATTGATTTGTCTTCTGGATTGCGTGTGACCTGTCAGATTCTCTTAACATATCTTTAGACATTCCATGAATAACATTTAGAAGAGAACAGTTTCTGGTCCAAGTCCTATCCATGTTTGGGCATATGTTGGCTGGTTTTGAGCATGTGCTTCAGAGAGTCTGTGCTCCCTTGTATATAAGGAGCCACAGAGACATTGCTCTGAAAATAATTTGAAAATTTTACCAGATTCTGATTGTTAACCATTAAATTTAAAGTTTGCTGTTTTGGGGCTTGATAATTGTATTTCGTGGTAGTGCTTGATGTCATTTTTGAACTTGAATATTTTACATTACATGCAGGAGGACTGACTTCCAATGACGCGTATCAAATTCATCAGTTTTTGACAGCAACGAAGTTTCAGCAGTTCGTTGGCAGTGTGAGAAATGTATAGTGTTACAGAATCAATCACAGAGGACGATAACAAAGAGAAAAAGAGAGGCAGAGGCCTAGTAAGGGATCTGGACGACTTTTATTTTCTTTTGTAATTTTTTTGGGGGGTATAGTGCCATTGTATAGATGTTGGAAAACTGGATTAAGAATCCAGAATTCATGTGACGGGACAAAATTCTGATGCATGTCAAGGCTGCACTGTATTGGCTCGGGATTTCAGATGTTACTAGCCGAGCTTCTACTCTTCTTCTGTTGTTGTATGTATCATCGCGTCTGCAGAAAATTGGGAAAGATTAATTAAATTTCTTTTTTCTCTTCCACTTAAAATTCTATTTTTTCGTTGGTTGGTTTATTCATTTTAGCAAAGTTAAGACGAGAGCGGGCTTTTAAGTTTTTATTTATTTATACTTTTCTTGTCTCCTCACTTGGATGGAAGCTAATGCCTTAATCCGGTTTTAGACCCCACCTGGGACCTCTTACAGACAAAACTGATGTCAAACTACCTCGTCATCCAAGTGTCTAGTTAGACTAGTGGGCCTGTCACTTTCTGGTTGAAAAGTATTTAGTGACTACAGTAGTCACAAATTTATGGCTAATGCTTATTCCATCAAGTAAAAAATCATTGCATATATTATGGTTAGCGACTGCACGGTTGATGTAGTGTCTTTTGACGCGATGTGTTACGGGCTTACGGTAGTATCACGGCCAGCAGTTCCGCATTTTCAGACTCGCTTCTTTAAGGAATTAAGGGTAATGATCCAAATCCACACGTATGTCTTGAGATCTCTATACACGCTTATGGTTGGAGCCGTTCTTGTCATTTATTTTTTATTTTCGTTTCATTTTGTTCTTTTTAAGATTTTTTTTTCTTCATATATTGCTTAATAATTTGAAACATCAATAGTTTTCATCCCCTTCTTATGACGGCAAAACTTTTGATTTTTAAAATTATGAAAAACTATGGACTAAATACGCATGGGGTCACATAAAAATGAAAAAAGGGAAAGCTGGGAAAAAGAGAAAACTCAAATCACGGGTATATATTGGATCATTATCTCAAATTCTAATCCAACAGTACTTTCCTCAATCCCCTTGTCCCATTCCCGTCCCAATTCCATTTAGGCTGTAAAATGAGCCGCTGATACCGGTCAGTCTTTCCTCCCGTGAAGAGAGCATATCCTCAATGAACTTGAAAAACCACGAACTTTTCTACTGCAATAGTCCTCCTGGGTTAATAATCTTCACACTTTTTTCTTGGATAATCTCAACCGCTGCTTAATAATCCAAATGGCCGTAACAGCCATCGGATCTTCACAATGTGGAGCATACAGGTGAATAACATATATATATGTCACGGGAAGCAGCAACACTTGGAGACCATTTTAGCTGCAGACCGCCAAGATTAGATTTTGATAGCATGGTTAAAGACATCAGATTGAACACACTTCAGCAGTCTACTAGTGCAGAATATCACGTTCAGTTGTATCTTATTTCAACGTTGGATTTACGCAGGACAACCAGCGTGTGGCCCATGCAACAATGTTCATCGCAGGACCCAAGTCTTTTTTACAGAAAGGCAGGCCAGTTTCCCTTCACCACCGTCCACCCTCTCTTAACACTCAAAAGAATACTCACGAAATTCTTCTTTTCCTTAGATAAACATTTACGCAGCTTCTCTGGGAAAGTTGCAGAGTTTTGAGTGAAGCGCAACTCCATAAATTCGGTCTTATGTCTAATTGCAATTGATAGCACAGTGATACAGTTGGAAGCATTACTTCAGTTAATGGTGCTTGACTCTTGAATTCTCACAACTGCCGAAAGCCACCAGAACATATTTCTAGCTTCTAATTAAGCTATAACAATATTTCCATGTTTAACTCCTTAGCTTTCCATTACTTTTTATCTAATCTTGACCCGACAGCTTCCCTTTTTTCGCCAAGACGACGACGACTCCGTTACTGGGCAGCAGCAATGGGCTGAAGATGTGTGCATACCCTCTCTGGTTCTCCTTTCGACCATAAATTCCACAATTCTCCTCTCCTCTTCCCCAGAGTGAAACAGGTGCCTGGATCAACATACAGTTCATACTTAGATACGTATATCATATTAAAATCTTTACAACTCACCACATCAAAAAGATACTGAGCCAGTGCAATCTTCGGTTTCTATTTTCACCCCCTCCCGCCCCCACCCCCCCCCCCCC
>JAXCLR010000050.1:456136-472248 GCA_035584095.1 Annona squamosa | reverse complement strand
TCACATCATTTGACAACTTTTACTCTTCAAAACTTTTCATCAAAAGTTTTATTCATTACCAAACACACCCTATATTAGACTTAGGTATCTCCACTGTGGACCTGAGACTGATAGTCAGTTCAGACTATCATCCCAACTTTGCAATTTCACCGGGATTTCATTTGTCTTTTGCTAACCTTCAATAGCTTGTCATGCTCAATCTCTGCTTCTCTAGCACTCCATGCAGACCAATATGACGAACATAGGATGGTTCCAACTGCCATAAGCCAGAGAAATACTTCTGCTGTATCCACCAGGGGACGTTCTGGAGAGTATAACTGCACTGCAACTGTGACATTGGAGGAGTCTCAGTAGCTATGATAAAATGATGAGAGAAATGCAAAGGACTATGAAAAAATGGAGCCAGAAGGATCGTGCGCTCTATGAGGGTGATGGAGAAAAACAAAAGTGTACATCCTCGTTTTCATATAAATCTGTTATTTGTACAATTGTTCTCTGCTAATGTTTTTGCCTCATTTAAATAATGGAAATAAGACAAATCTCACTTGTTGCGACACCCTAAAACTTTATTCTACATGTCTATCAACTTGCTTCTCATTGGTCCTAGATATCATACAAGTGTTTCTTGTCAGCCATATTCATCACATAGCTTGTCCCACGCTATTCTCTTCTCATTTATCAAGAACATTACAGAATTTCATCATTCCAATTCCTTAGGTCAATGTTTTGTGGGAGTGATAAGACTCAAGAATGTGTTGGGGCATGGATGGGTGGGTCAGTGTGACTTGTGAGTGTTAAGGAGAGGAGAAATGCCTCTTTAACTTCATGTGATTGCTGAATATCAATCAATGACATCAATAGAAAGCTATAACACCAAGCGTATCTCAGCACAGTCAAAAAGTACCAAATTTGCAGGATGCTAATTTGGAGGATGCTGACATGAATAGTTGAGACATGATACTAGACATGAATAGTTGAGACATGATACTAGACATAATTGCATCCAGTACCAATACAAATGGACAAAAAATTGAGGACATCAGTCCAGGTTTACAGCTCTGAAAAGATAAGGCAAAAGATAGATGGCTGGACATAGAGAGAAAAAATGAGACAAAGGCATGTAGAATGATGAAGTAGAAGAATATAGATGAAAAATAGAAGCACTAAAGTATGAGAAATGATTCAGTGCACCCAGATGCACTATCTGTGCAATACACAATTTATTTTTATTTTTTTTAAAAATGTTTTTATATATCCATGTGGGCCCAATCATGAATGCTCACATATATAATTTTACATGTTTTTGACTGTTTCAAATATTTTATTTTGAATTTTTAAAATTCAAAATATAATATTTGAAAACATGCAAAAAATATAAAAACTATATGTATGAGATATTCATGCTTGGGCCCACATATGAACTTCAAAAAAACTTAAAAAAAAAAAAAGTTAAAAAGGTTTTGCACGTGGGTGCATTCAAGCTAAGTACACCCAAGTATACCAGATCCGAGTCCTAAAGTGTTAAAATGTCTTCTTTTCTTTGTTCTTTGATGAGGTGGTGATCAGCAGTTGTCTGGTCATCTCTTAAATTCACCTTAACAAGGCTGGTGCTTAGGTCCACATGTGCATGACAAAGTATCATTTTTAACAATGATGGTTAATATTTCTACTTAAAGCTAATTTAGCATTACTCAACATTTAAATTGAAAACACGTGTGTTAAAATTAGCTCGAACATCTTTCAGCCTTCAAGACTGACAAGGATCAGACAAGTTGCAACAGAATCCATGTTGTTGACTCCGTGTAGATAGTAAACAACTTGATGAGGACAATGATACAGATTTTCAGTCTTTATACAATACACAGACATCCAACCGCCACTCTAATAAAGCATCATGTAGAATCTTACCTGAAACACCATTTCTCATGTTGTTTTCTAAGTTATCACCTGCATCTTTTGGGAGCATAACCGCTGGTATTTGTATTTTGGGATCTGTATCATTATGGTCACAGACCATCTTGTAAAGTTCTGCAGGACATATAGAAAAAGTTATTAGAAACCTGAAAAAACCAAAATCCAATCCACTTATTTTGTTTAAAATTATTTGTTTTATTATCGTACCAAAAATCCTTTCTGTCAAAGTTTTGGATGAATCATACTTGATTAAAGATACCTATAATCATATGTAAAACATGAAAATCATTTAAATCCATTCACAGATTTATTGGAGTGTTATCATTCATCTATATAAGAAGAATGCTTGAGATTGTATAGAAGTTGAATAAACAATTTTAAATAGATACATAATCAATTTTATTATGTTGATTCCAAACTTGGATGCTAATCCTATGCATCTGGCCGGAAAAAAAATTGATTTTAAATTTTTTTTTTTTTATGATATGCGGGCATCACCTATATGTTCCTCCCTATGAAATTTGGTGTCTTTTGAAATTGTTTGGTATTTTATTTGAATTTTTGAAAATGGAAAATGAAAATTGGTTTCCTGATTAAACAAGTAATTTTAAGTGCAATGGCCAAATTGAATTTTGACTTAATCATCCAAGTGGACCCAAAATGGGATTACAACAAAATATTTAATGATATGGGCATCATCAAAGAATTTCCCTAAATAAAAAATGTCATTGAGAAAAAAGTAAAAGGATAACAGTCTTTTTACAGATTCAGGAGATAGTGAACAGATCAGAAAGACATTTCACTAATACATCATACAGAGGCCATCATGCATTCCTATTAACTCTTGTACTCAAAAAAATTCCCTTCCATCTCTCTAGGTCAATAGTTCTCAACACATCCTGTTAAAAATGTTTTGTGAAAAATTTTCAAAGAGATTATGTCATTCTCAAAGCAAGCATACATACAAAGATTTGCATTGCAACCCTGTCCACAGAGGTGTTACATCAATGACCTGAAATAGCTGCTATGCCTGAGGCTCCAGGATTAAAGAGGTTCAGCACTGAATTTTGGTGTTTAAATGGTCACATGTGAACTGTTGCTTCATTGTCATTCTTAGTTCAATCATCAAAATTGCAGCCAGTCATCACCATCAATCTCATACAAGAAAGACAATGATCATTGAACAATGAATAGGATTGTGAATGACAATGATCATTGAACAATGAATATGACTGTGTGGAATCATCATACACCAGCAGCAACATGAATAAATAATGACACGCCACTCTAATCTATAGGGCACCAGTTTAAATCATTGTAGCTTAAAAAATAATAAAACTTTCACTGTCTCCGGTATCCCCTTTGAGCTTTTACCTTTGCCTCCAGAGACCATCAAATCAGTTCAGCTAACTACCAAATGGTAAATCTCTTGGTCATTGCTTCACATAGGAAAATAATCCAAGTTAACTTTCCCTCCACTCATTACGCATAGATGCATCTCAAATACCCTTTAATGGTTTTTTTTTTTTTTTTTGTTGGAAAAAAAGTCTTACTTGATACTCATGTATCTCAATATTCATTACCGTACACTTTTTTATGAATATTATCTTGTTTGACTGTTGTAAACTGTGCTCAAAACACATTGTCAGTCTTGTGATATGTTTTTTTTATTCTCCTGCTTTCATTTTTATCAATAACAACTAACTAGTCAGCAGCAGAGATTCTAGAAGTGCAACTCAACTTCTTTCAGCCAACTTGAATGTTTTGATATCATCCTTATAAACCTATCTGCTTTCATGACTACGTAGCCCCTCAAATGCAAGGCCATTATTAACATGGTGCTTTGGTGACGAAACTTTAAAACAAGGAACCAACCAAAACAACTATGGATCATTTGCATTATATGTGATTTATCCTTCAATACCAACTTGTAGATCGAAGCAGGAACTGCATACCTTTTTGGTTATTAACAACAAGAAGAGCTTCAGCACCAGCATCTTGTGCAATACGTGCTTTTGTTGTAAATTTACATCCACCTCGATGCACCAAGACAACATATCCAGAAAGCTATTACAGATATCAGACGCTCAAGTGATTATCACAACATGAATGAAATCAAACACAGCTAACGAACAGGAAAAGAAATGACCAGCTCAGGGCGGCACATGATGCCTCCATATTACAGAAGAAACATAAATTTTCCCAAGAGTTCAACCTGCAACAAATGAGCACCACAAACCTGTCGCACCACATGGGCCAATGGGCAGGCCCATTTGCCATAGGTATCCCCATCATGGGATACCTACAGCAAATGACCAAAAAAAGATTTATTCTCCACAACATGCATCGTGATACATGCTCATTAAATATCTCATGAAGAATGCTAGATAACCTTGTTTTTTGGTGCACTGCAACCATTAGATGGATCTGAGATGGTAAGCAGAGTTCTGTTTGCATGTTTCTCCTTAGATGCCATTAGTCTGCCAAATCGAGCACCTACACCAACATATTCATCCCCCTCATTGTCACCCACCCATGTTTGGACTTTCACCTACAGGCAACAAAATATACAATGAGCCGACTTTTTTAAATCACATAATATTTTTATTAAGAAAAGACAAGAAATAAAGAAGAAACCCTCAAGTTCCAATTATGTTGTCACATAAAAACAATTGCAAACCCTCTGACTATTTTGCAGTAAGCCGTAAGCCCAAATACCTTGAATTAACATTACTAGCATGAAAGATACAACAAATGTAAGACGAAGACATTGAAACTGCAACAGCAGAACAGAACAGGGTCTCAGAGACGAGTGCACAAAACCGACACTTTAAAGGCAAGAAAGACGTTGCGATAGAATGAAAGAACTCTCAAATCCGAACTTATTAATGATGGCGTAACACGGTAAAGGCCAATAGCCAACTGAAATTTTTTCAACCAAATCATAAGATGCTCATATGTTCCCATTTGAAAGTCGCATGCAACAACAGAATAAAGTTCCTCGAAAATGCAGTTCATGCAACAAGTGATCGTGAATGAAAGCACAAACTCGAGCACAAGAGGCAAACTCAGCACTCGAAACACTATAGGAGCAAGGACTGAACTTGTCGAGTAGACGGAACAAGCTCGTAAGTTTGAGCCATAGAGACAAAATCAGAATCTCAAAAACCTTGAAATGATCACCGAAAGACCTCCGGCCTCAGCAAATGGACTCCAGTTCCCTGGAATGAGAGAGGGTTTGCCCCCAAAGTAGAAATCCTTTTAATTTAGGGTGAAAGAGAAACACAGATTATCGAATTCCGAAGTCCCCCAAATTTGACCAGGATAGCTCGTCCAGCAAAGTTACATGCTGGAAACGGAACATTTCTTACTTGAGAGTAAAAACACAGAAACATGATGGTCCCGAACTGCAAAGAATCGAACAAAAGCCCCCAAAATTTCACCAGCAACCTCATCCACAGGTGAAGGGCCGAACAAGCAGGTCAAATTACACCAGACCATAAACTGGTTTCCTCATTTAATTCCATCGAAGCCAAAAGAAAAAGAGAAAATTCACCAGGAAAGAGAGAAATACCAGAACAAAGTCGTTCTCGCAGCCGGGGCGCTTAGGAGCATCGAGATCGTCATGAACGATGTCGCCACCTCTGACCAGACAGGGAAGAACAAGCAGAAGAAAAAGCCAAAATGGCCTCATCTCCACACCCATCGGCTCTCTATTCTACGGAGATGAAAAGCAAGAGAAGTAGAGGAAAACCATGAGAGAGAGGGATGAGAACAGAAAGAAAAAGGAGCGGAAGTCCGAGGGAAGAACGACGACTTTCGATCCTGATTCGGGCCACCATCGGCGAATCCGAATCCTTCTTATCTCTGTACTCCTATTACTGTGGTACTCCAGAGCTATACTCTCCCTGTCCACATCTAATAAAAACACGACCGTCCTGTGTAGAATCTTGGCCGTTTAAAAATCAATTCAATGTACTTTATTCCAAAAAGAAAAAAATCAATTCAATCTACTAATATAACATTATTCATCTAACATTATTATTTAATAATTTTCAATTGAGATGAAACTCTTCAGTAGAACTCTTCACATGGGCAAAAGGGGAAGTGCGACATGAGTTTCGGTCCCTGCACCTGTTGCCGCTAATCTGATTCTGAGTCGACTGGGCTCTTGGTCTGCTGACTCACATAGACAGTGGCGTCCGTGTAGGACTCCCAACTCACGCGTCAGCGAGGGGAGGCTGCCTGCTTGGTGCTGGACTACTGGTGGGGTACAGCCGGCTGCATGTGTACCAAGAGATGACAGTACCCTTTCCCTAAACCGAGTAACTAAAATGTAATCAATAATTTGGATATTAAAAAATATTGTATGGTGCATTTTTTCACTTGAGGAATAGAGCTTGTGCTCTACTTAATTTTCTTCATTAGGCCACGAGCTTTTCCCATTCTACGGTATAATTTGGGCTCGCTTGAACCCAAACTCTCTTATTGAATTTGAAGGGTGTGTTTGGAAATGAGCAAAACTTTTGATTAAAAATTTTAAAAAGTAAAAGTTGTCAAATGATGTAATATGATATGAGTAATGATGAGTAGTAAAGATGATAAAGTTAAAATAGATAAGTTAGTTGTATGAGTAATCGTGTAGAAATGATTGAAAAGTATGATAGTTGGGTAAGAAAATGTGAAAAATAATTAAAAAAATGATAGTTGTAGCAAGTGAAAAGTTTTAACTTGACATTTTTTAACCGTTGCCAAACATACCTTAAAAATAAAAGTATTGAAATTTGTTTTTTTACAACTTAAACAGTGTCATTACCAGGGATGGTAAGGGCCAAAAAGACTCAAATCATAAAGGTGGCTACTATTGTCAAAGAAAAAAAAAAAAAATTCATGTGGAACTGCCACCGTTAAATGAAAATGTGAATATGAAGTTTCGAAAGCTAGGTATGTAGAGGGGGAAAAAAGGCTAAGAAGGTTCCAAATTTTTTCATAAAAGCTGTGTGCATACATATAAACTTCCATACAAGCCTAAATTTAATTAAGAGAAACATTCCAGTGGGATAACTAGGAGGAGGAGGAGGGTGATTGTCATTTATTCTGGTGATGTCCAAAGTTGAGAGATGCTTTCAGGATTCTCAGGTGGGGACTGGAATATCAGTCAAATTTTATCCCATCTTTCGAAAGATGGTGATCCCTAACCCTTGATTGTGTATTTAACGATCTGTGGGCGCGTTTGGTACATCAGAAATAAACTGATGATGAACGGGGGGCCTAGGTATCATGTAAGCAACTTAATTTGGGTGAAGGTAAATGTTGATGATAGATGTTCAACTCAAAACAATCTCTTGGGCTGGGGAGGTATCCTCAGGGCCACACGTATAGAAGTAAATGGTAAAAAAGAACCCCTGTAACGAAGTAAAAGTCGCACTCCATTTTCTCCGTCTTCGCCTTTCACTGGAACCAAACTTCCTCCAATGCCCGAACGCATTGGAGGATCATCATCTCCGCCGATGCGATGCCCCTTTGGTGATCTCCTCCCCCGTCTCGTCTCGTCTCTCTCTCTCTCTCTCTCTCTTTTATATCTCTTTCCATCTCTCTCTTTCTCTCTTTGAGATTAGGGTTCTCATCACCTAAATAATCTCCTTTGCTTCTTCTATCCTGCTATTGCGTCTCCTCCTTCATTTGTGATTTGTTTCTAGGGCTTTGCTACCGGTGCGCCTCCTCCCGCCGTCTTCCTATTTTTTCTCTTAATCTAAGGCTAACATCTAGCCCTGTCTCTGGATTTGAAACCGGAAAAAAGCAATTGAGATTCGATCTCTCCTCCTCTAATGGTAATTTCATCTCTCTTCATTTTCTTTCGGATTATACTTTCAATCTCTCAAAATCCTAAAACTCAATCTTCTTCTTTGATGTTACCTTTAGATCTCAACCCCAGGAGCAAGCAGAGTCCCATGACAAGAAAAAAAAAATTAGCAGATTTTGTTGTTTTGCTTCTTTGTTTTTATTGGAACCTGCACTAAATTTAGGTGCCATTATTTGGTCTTTGATTTGCAACTTTTGGATGAAGTATTTATCAAGATAGCATATGGTTGATGTTATTTATGCTGCGAGTATTCATCTTATTTTCAAAGCTACATCCTGTTAATTTAATTCGGTGTGTATAGATGTCAAAAATCATGTTAACTATCTTTGCATGTGCTTGCAAATATCCCATTTCGGTTTTGGTCTTTTTTCATTGAGTTAGGAGATTGACATTGACATTCATTTTGGAAACCAGTCATAGGATATTTCAAATATTTGAGTTCTGTTTTAGTGGAAAAATAATGCTCCTCTCCAATTGATTGGAAGTGTTTATGAGCTTATTCTTATGAATTATTTTTTAGGCAAATGTCTCGAACTTAGATAATCCCATATAGCCATGAAAAATCCTTTTGGTTACAGGATTCAATTATTTTAGGCCAACTAATTAAGTTGTTGTAGAAAAAATGATAGAAATTGAAAGTTTTGGAGAAGCTTTAATACGAATCAATATCCATTTAGTGCATTGTTAGCCAAGACTTAGTTTCAGGTTCTGATTATACTTGACAGCCGAAGTGGAGCATGCTACTGGTAGTGTTAGAAGGTCCCAAGTCTAATAACCAGGATGGAATAAATTTTCCCAGTCCCCTGCCTATGATTTTTGAGCTAGTATAAAACTTAAGTAGAAAATTTATTCATGAAAAATACTAAATTTTCAGACTAATTTGTTCTTGGATTTTATGATCTTGTGATGTGAAAATTTTCAATGCAGGATTAGGAAGCCTTGTATCAGAATGTAAACAAGTATAAACAAAATATGGGTATGTGATTTCAGCATATGATAAGAAGCTAGAATGACCAGTGGAAGGTTTCTATAACTAGAGAAGTGGAAAGATAATCCCATGAATTAATGACCAATGCTAGTACCATTAATTGTGGCATATTATTTAACCAATTGAGCTCAGCTCAGTTTGCCAGGGGCGGTGATTTCCACCCTTCCCATGAGGGTTTAAACCTTGGCATCATCCTTTTGTACATGGGAGTAGTAGTCTCCCTGTGAGGAGCTGTAGTCTCCTCTTTGATATTATTAGAAATCTGTAAGAATTTATGAGATTGATTTATAAAGAAATTTGTAAGGATTCATGGGCTTGTTTTGTAGTAAGCAGATGGAAAAATGAGATCTTGTAAATGAGAATAAAAAATGTGGCATATTATTTTTTAGAGCATGATGTCTAGTATGGTTACTTTTTCAATATTTTAGGTGGCTTCTTTGAATCTTAGTATTACATTTCATTAATCATGTATCTTTGATTGGTTTTGGTGAGATCAGTAACTTTTTTTGTTAGTGTTTGAATTTGAGGTGAGCGTGCTTAATGCAATTTCAGATTTATCTATTTGATGAAATAAAATGGAAAATCAGATAACATTCTCACGTCTTCTTACAGAGGTGATCACATCTGTTGTATTTCGCTTTGACTACCATCACATGTTAACATATAGTAGCACCAAGGGCTTGATTCAGTTTATTGATTGGAGGCAGTTTTCATTATGTGATAATTACTCAGAATTGTTAGTGTTTGAGTAGATTTCATATTGTTGATCCTTGCTTTTTATTTCTTTTTGACAGTCCTCTTGGAACAGGAGGCACACATGAATTGCATGCTATTTAATCAAAAATGAGTTTAAAACTAACTCCAACCTCACCACGTTATTAAATGTTTCAAAAATCATTAATTGCATCATGATTTGAACCATGAAGATAACTATCCATGCCTTTGCTGATATCCCTTTTGCTTAGTGAAAAGTCATTTTAATCACTTGATTTTTATGAACTAATGCTTGGGTCTCAAATGTTTGAGAATGTTCATTCATGATATCCTTTTTGCTTAGTTAAAAGTCATTTTAATCACTTGATTTTTGTGAACTAATGCTTGGGTCTCAAATGTTTGGGAATGTTCATTCAAGTTTAGCACTCACTATTTGATCCATTTGCCTTGTTATTTTAAGGTTTGTGCATATGTCCGAGTAGAACATTCCGCAAGCTAGGTAGAGTTGTGTTGCTTTCGCTTGTGTTAGACATTTCCTTTATGATATTGAAAAGTTCTTTTGTATACTTTCTACAAGGATTTGCATAATGGGAGAAGAGAAAGAGGAGGATGGGTAGGAGAGAGCCGAAGCACGGACACCGTTGGGGGAGATGCCTGGTTAGTTGACGTTGGAGAGGGAAACCAGTGATGAGGAAGTAATTTATTTTACCTTTCTATGTTTTGTGTGATAATTTCCAGGATTCATACCATGTTGTTTTGAATCAACTGTAAGAATCAATACCAGCTAGGTTTAAAAGATGTGTAATACCCTTTCTGTGCTGCTCACCAAATTTTTGGTAGCCAGCATGGAGGAGTTAGAGCAGCTATGCGGCCAAATTATCACTTTAGGAGAGATTTTAGTTGACTCTTTTAGAAGGGCGCAACATCATTTATGTTAGTGGCATGAATTTTCCATTTTGTACTTTTTTGTTTTATTTTGCATTCTTCATTTTGCGGAGGTTAGGATGTAAATCAAGTGCTCTAATAATTTAATACTGTAATTTTGTTATGTTTTCTTCTATTTTTTCCAGTCTTTTCGATAAAGTTGGAAATTTTACAAAATTTTAATGCGTGCTCTTCCTCTTAAATTGTCGCCTGTACTAGGGACATCACAAGAATTACTTATTTTCGAAATCCACCTATGCTGAGAACATTTTCGAAACTTATTTGTTAGATTTTATCAAATTTTCCTCTTTTGCTTTCAACAATTTTGTAAAATTTTAGTGCCGATTTTTTTAGTCCCTCTTCCCCCTTGAAACTGCTGTTCTTTGGGATTTTGACAAACTTCAACAACGTCTAGCATTATTCCTTTTCTCCCCTTCAGATCTGTTTAGATCTTTCTTATTGTTGATCCTGAAACATTTTTAGTTCATGAAATTGAGGCGTGGAATATTTTTTTCATCAATTTTGTGTTCTACTAAGTGCGGATAATTGCTATCTTATATATTTGATTTTATTAGAGCTTTGTTTGAGTTGCCGAATGTAGATGAATGGTGATATCTGCCCTCGAGTATATATGAATGGTTGGCTTGGTGAGCTCCTTTCAAGATGGTAGTTGACAAAGCCAAATCTTTAAAGCCATAAAATCCTTCTGATGCCATAGTCATGCGACCAAGTTATTTGTGTTGTCATTTTTTTCAATAAAATATCTATAGTAAATGATGGTCTATGAGCATCCAAGTTTGACATTTTTTTGGATTGTGTTCTAATTAAAAATTCTATTTCTTTTGTTCTTTCTAAAAATTTTCATTTAGAAATTTCTTTATGAAATTTGGACTGGGTGGTTGTAAATTTTATCCATACATTGGTCAATCTAAAATGTGAAGTGCCCGCTATTGACGTATTAGTAATTCCCTGTTGACTCTGATGCATAGTATTTGCTGATTTTAATGTGAAATATGATGCCGAATTACATGTTTATAGGGTTGGGAATTGTGGCAGGTTGATCCGTGACCCGACCTTGACTGACCCATGGTGGGTTGACCATGTCTTAACCCAAAAAGTCCAACCCACCCTGCATTTATTAATTTATTAAAAATTTATAAGCCTATGTTTAAATCTTATTATTATTTTCTTTGAAAATTTTCATATTTTTTATAATTAACTATATCGACAGTAGAAGAATCAGTTTATCCAGAAAATAATATAAGAATCAATGGGATGAATTTGTACATGTATTTATATAACTCTTACGTATAAAAATACATTAATCTATTTTAATAAATTTATACTATATTTTCTTATGTTTTATTTTGGTAATGATGTGTTTTTTAATAATTAGCAAAATATTGAACTATATAACATTTAAATTTAGTATAAATGTATCTTTATGTTTGATAGGTATATAAATTCTTAAAATTATCTTATTCGACCCGCATTTTTTACCCGACTTGGTATCTTAAAACCGATCCGATACCAACCTGAAGTTTGTCTTGAGACCTATTAAAGAAAATGAGGGTCAAACGGACCTTGTCCTGACCCGGTATAAAAATATGATCAAATTGAATTTTTAAAAAAGAGAGTCAAGGTAGGGCATACCCCTAACCCGGTTCGGCCCGTTTTGATTCCCACCCCTACATATTTAAATGCCATATAGAAACAGATTCTATGATCCAAAGTTATTGTATGAAATACAGTATCATATCTTATATTTAAGAACATATCAGGATATGCGAAAATCAAATTGATGTTTTTTATTTTGGATTGTGTTCCAGTAAAAATTCTGTTTTTTTTTGGGAAACCATCCTTACACATAATTGAGCATATTCTAGTTCATAAACGGTGAAAATAATATATAAATAGTCCAAAAGTTCAAAGTTTAGTTTATACACAAATTTAGCACTAATCTTGGGATCTATCTTTATATGCTTGTTTGAAAATCTTTCTCAACTTAGATTGCTCTGAAACATGTAGCATTTCTTATTTATATATAGTACTTTAATTATGCTAAATTTTACAGTTTTTTGAGTTCATTAAATAGTTCAAACACCCTACTGAATTTTCTGCTATATCTACCAAGCAGCCTTGTTCAGTGGCCTTTTTCAATGGTATGCTATTTCTATTTTGACAAATTATCTTGTCCACCTTAAAGTGTTATATATCCATCTTACTTTTTGCCAATTTTTATATTATTTGGACTTCATTTAACCATTCAAATTCAGTACTCAAAAATGACAAAAATTTTAACTTAAAAATGTCCTTTCAAGGCTATGAAATGTGAATTTTGCAAATCATTGAATTTCTTCAATTTAACACAACTTTCATTATATGTATCTAACATGTTTTAACACTTGACATTAAATTACATTATTTCTCATAATGGGCCATGGATGGCAAAAATTTTCCATTTTGGCTTTGAAAGGTGGATTTTCATAAACTTTCAAATTTCTTTATTGTGAAATATGGCATTTGAATGCAGAGCTACCAGTAAATTTCTATTTTGAAGATCTTACTATTTTCTCTAAAGAAATGGTTTTGTATTCTGACTACTGTAATTCTTATGCTTTGTGAAGAGAGTTTAAAACATCAAAGGAAGTGGAAATCACAAAGGCATGGTGTGACAAAGGTGCTAAAATTTATTGGGCTGAGAATAACAGGAAAGGTGCCTGGAGAAGTAAGAGCATCTCTCATTCTCTCTTTCTCTCTATATGTGTGTGTTAATGCAAAAAAGTAAAAAATAAAATCCCTATAGCATCACATGTTTTCCTTTTTATTATCTGATATGTTCTATAGCTTTATTTTCGATACCTTACTTGTGTGGGCATGCTTACTGTATGAAGGATCACACTTCAGAGGTCTGAATTTTGTATGATTTCTGCCTAAGGATGGCATATCAGATGAAAGGAATGATCATGGTCCAAGCACACTGCCTGAGGCAGAGGTCTGAATTTTGCATGGTTTCTGCCTTTTCTTTCATAGGATAATTGCAACTAATGTTGACTTTGAAAAGAAAATATGATAATTACTAGTGATGATGATCCTTCTTTCTCATTTTGTCAAGCTATGATGCCCATAACATATATTTTACCAAATTTTGGGTTATTAAAACTTGGGGTATTTTTACATATTATTTGTTTGGAAATTCTATGAAGTATAATTCTACAAAGTGTATTTCTGAAGGCTTGGAATCTCTTGCTGAATTATCTTGCGCAGGTCTAGATTGCTCTATGAGACTGTTTTCAAAGGCAAAAAGTTTTTTTCTTGAAGTTAGCATCATATCAGTAGTCATCTCAAAATGGGATTCTTGTTGAGATTAATTTTATCATTATATTCTAATTTCAATATTCTTTTGGGACTGTAGCACTTCTTTGTTTCGACAAATGGTCTTATCCTGTTATTCTTACTAACTAGCTTTATCTGAGTCTTTATTTCAGAGTGCCACCTCTCATGATTCTTTAGTTGGCTTGTTTTCCTATAAGCTTTTTGATGTTGAAGTAGACTGCAATTTGGTTGCAAAAGCCTCTCCATGCTATATAATGGTATGCTAGTTATCCTGTTCTCCGATATATTTTGTTTTTTTTAATATTTCTTAATCATGATGTTTTTTGGACAGTATATGGGAGACTTTATTGACCAAGTAATCAACTTTTTCAGGAGCGATACAACCATAAGTTAGGCGATCACGTTTGATACTACAGCTGCTATGCAGGTGGGCAACAAAACAACTGGTGGATAAGTTGTTGAATTGAAGGCCTCCATTAGATTGAAGGATGAAGGCTTCATTGCATATTTTTAGCTTCAATTTATGTTCAGTTGAAAATTTCATATCCGTTATTCAGGATAATGGTTTTAATGTATTTGGAGAAGCATGCCAAATGTTACCAGTTACCACCTCCTGCATGTGATTGCCTGAGCTCTTCTACACATGATTTATTTTGATTTTGGAAGAAGCCTTGCATCTCATATCATACGCATGCATAATGGACCTCTGTTGATCGAGTAGGGCTGCCATTGTAACCATCAACATAAAATGCTTCTGATCCGTGATCCGTTCGAGTTATGCCAAATCAGCCCTGCAAGCATATATATATATATTTTGATAGGAAGCCTGCAAGCATTTGACTTACAAAAATTTACACTTTATTCAAATGATGATCCGTTGGCTCAAACATCTTCTCCAATGGAAAATTATTATTGGCTATTTGGCTCCCGATTGCAAAGTCAGAATTTCAATCCTCATTTGCTGATTTGCCATTCACCCGAGAGAGAAAAGCTGGTATGCTGGCAGACGAGAGAGTTTAGCTTGTTTGTTGATCTCTTTGCCCACAACTCCGCAGCTGCACCCAGGATCCTTACACTGGTTGAAAATTTAGGCTTCCTCACAGAACACTGAACCAGACGAGAGAGTTTAATCTAGTCCATACCCAACTAGGGCCTAAACCAATCTATGATAGTAATTATAGAAAGAGTACTCATGTATAAAAATGCGACTAATGCACATGCATGCTTTGTTCTGTACATCGAAGTAGACTACATATCTAATAATCTTACACGAAATGCAAACTGGAGTGCCTCATTCTGAGCCTCAGACTATGCAGATGGGCAGTGTGTTTGAAACCTCAATTAACAAGCATCTTTTTTTAGCATTTTCACTAGTGGAAAACGGTAAATTCTTGATCTGAGATCTGAAATGATTGTCTATGAAGTTCCGCGTTCACTGGGACAAAAATGTGGATGATAATGCTCATGTTGATTGTGGATGAGATTTCCCGTGTGGCTTTGGGCTGTGGGGCTATGGCTTTTCTTATCCCTACCTATCAATGTTGAAGTGTCGAACACAACCAATCTTCACTCTTTCCCACTTTTGGCTCGAAATAGATTAGTATCATACCTTTAGAGTGTTGGCTAACCTATCAGCCTGCGTAGAGATTAGAGAGAGACTAGAATAATTCGTGCAGCTGATCTAGGAAATCAGAAGTATGCATAATGGAAAAAGATGTCTTAAAACACATGAGTTGGCTTCAAATATTGTCATTTAAATTACCTGCACATTTTTTAGGGCAACCTAGTTGACATAAAGCACCCAATCTTCCTTTTAGGTGATCCTGCTTGCATGTCAAGTAGGATTACTAGATATGTAGTCTTCTACCCTATTTTGATGTACAGAACAAAGCATGCATCTGCATGGACTACATGTTCGTGCATGAGTTAATCTATCTATATTTACTGTCATTGCTGAGTCTAAGCACCTGTCGGGCATGGAACTTGCTCCCATCTAGTTTAGTGTTCTTAGGACCAAACTAGGGTTCCAACTGGTTAGTTGGCTGCTTTGGTCTTGAATTGGTTCGGTCACTCAGTTAGATCAAATGTTCTGAGAAAATCTACGGAAAAGCATTACAAATAATGCAGATAACCATATGTTGTAGATTTGTGGTACTTCACGGATGTAGGAAGCAAATTGTGGTCCTTTGCTTGCAATAAATACCGTCACATTGAAGAATTGCTCACCCACGGTGGACTCCGATCCTGCACCCGGGAGCAGGCAGCGTTGCCTGCACCCTTTTTAATTTTTTTTTTAAATTTTTTTTAGAAATGTTAATATAGGTGTATTTAACATGTGTATAAATTTTTACCATTTTTGGAGATTTTTAGATA
>JAXCLR010000050.1:435187-447453 GCA_035584095.1 Annona squamosa | reverse complement strand
ATAAGCAGAAACCCAAACTGGTAGAGAATGAGCGACTGAACCAATTCAAAACCAAAACAGTTAACTAACCAGTTTGACCCCCCAGTTTGGTCCTAAGAACACTAAACCAGATGGGAGCAAGTTTAACCCAGTCCATTCCCAACTGGTGCCTAAACCAAGCAATGACAGTAAATGTAGATAGATTACTCACGTATGATAATTTAATAAAACTTTAAATATATAAATAAATATGGATGTTTAAAAATCTCAAAAAAAATATATACGCATATTCAATAAAACTTGATTTATACATTAAACATGTTTAGATAAATAAAAGAAAAAAGTGTTTTAAATGAATTTTTTGAGGTGGGGCTAAGTAAGCCATTCTCTTAGCCTGAACTAATGGGACTACTTCTCTTACTTGACCAACATTTTTTACCTGACTTATTACAAATTGACTTGATCCCAACTCGGTGTAAAAGTAGGGTCAAACAAAATTCTTGAAAAATAGGTTCAGATTAACATAACTAAAATTAAAAAAAATGATTCCGGTGGCTCGAGGAGTAAATTTTTTTAATGTTAGTAAAATTATTTTAAATCCATTAATCAGTATAAGAAGGGCGTTAATCCTATGTGGTATACCGCACCAAGGCAATTATGAGTTTGCTACAGGATCAACCTGAATTAGCCCCCATATTAAAAGTTTTTATTAACCTTTTTGTCCGCCTCATTTAGACTGATTTCAACAAAATTTTGTACATTTTTCGAATTATCTAAATAGATATTTTTTATTTTAGTTGATAACTCAATAAAATTTATCGGAATATGTGCAGTTAAAACTGTGTATAATATATATTTTTTAAAATAAAGAGGCTGACTCAACGGCAACCACATTTCTATGGCCATGCTGTTGTACCACATGGGATCATCACCCTGTATAAAGACATAAATTGATTTTTAACAGCAATGAAAATCAAAGCAACTTATGTTGTAGTTTTGAAAAAAACTTTAAAATTTAAATACCGATTTAATTATTAGAAATTTTAAAATTTGTTGAGGGTTCTTTGAAGATCATAAAAATTTTATACTAGGGGTACTGTGGTTATTAAAAAATGTTTTTAACAATTATTAGCGGAATGAGCATTTTTGAGATAAACTATGAACATAATAGGTATATTTAAAATTTTAAAAATAAAATGAGTATATCTGGAATTAGAGTAAAAATACACGAGAAACAAGCAATTTTCTTCCGTGAAATGACAATTATTTAACTTATCTCGAATGGTTGACGGGACATCCACTCGATAAATTCTATTTATCAAGATTTTTCAGATAGAAGACTAGTGCATCTGCGTGGTTGAGCTTACTTCAAAAAATATATATTTATATAAATTATGAAAAATTGCTAGAGATGGATCCGCACTTGTGTATTTATATATATGTATGTAGATATTAAAATATAGTAGTGCTTTATAGAGTTATATATATATAACTCTATATATAGGGAGTAGTGATAATTTACAATGTTTGGATGTGGAAGATACAATTTTAAAAAAATGACATTTAACATTAAAAGATATTTTATTGCGTTGATATTATACATTTGTAGATGGTGTCTGGAAGAACCATGATGAACAAATGATTGATTTTTCATAACTAAACAGATGATCCTAAACATAATGGATGGTATGGATTTTACATAAATCATCTCGAGATGGGCCAAAATGAGTGTAGTTTTCATAAAAGCTGAATACACTAGTAAACAAGGCTTCTCTCTCACTCTCTGCCACCCTCTCAAAGTCGTACCATGCAAATGCCGCTAACGGAAATAAAATCGTTGGCTGGGGAATGAGTCTGAAGCATCCGTATAGTGTATCGCACCGCATCCGATAGGGGAGATGCAGATGCAAAACCCCCGAAGCTAGTGTTACCGCAGGACAGAGAGCCTCCCCTCTTCCGTTTCATCTCATTTTCTCAAAATTTCTCTACCGATCTCTTCTTCCTAGTCTCGGTATCTCCTCATCTCCTCAAATCTTCTCTACCCATCTCCTCTTCCCAGTCTCGGTATCTCCTCATCTCCTCTTCCCAGTTTGGTTGTCTCCTCTTGTCTACGTCTGCCAAGAGCTTACACTTCATTTACATCTGCGTCCGAGAGCTCTTGGCTGACCAAAGCAAGCATTCTCTTATCATCAGTTTCAATCATCTAGTCTGAGAAGCTTCTGCAAGTAGATTTTCTATTCTTTGTCATTGGGTTTTAGTCTCTGAGTCAAAGCTTGAACACCTAGCACTAAATACAGTAATGTAGTGGAAAACTGAACATGGTCTCATGTCATTAGAGGATGATGTGTTTTTCATTTTACAGAAATGATTAATCCTGAGCATAAAAGGAATGGACAATGAGGCCTAACGAGAAACTGTTTTTCTATTTAAAAAATTAGTGGAATCTAAGTTAGTATTTCACATTAATAATCCAATCCCTTATGCATATAAAGCACAACGAATCATTGCACATTGACTCCACCACAAATGGTTGTAAGCAATAAGAACCATGAGGAAAGAATTATCTTAACAAGACCGGATCTTCTTTACGATGCATTTCTATTAGATTCTCACGAATTTGAAACTAGAAGATCTTATGTGCAATTATCAAAGGTTTCAAGGGCTTGATTGGTGAAGGCGCGTGCCTGCACAGACACAGACACACACAGTGTCTGGACTGTCGATTCTTTATTGGCATTTTATTTAAATTTTGAAAAAAAATTTAAACTATTTGTGCATAAAATAAAAATAAAAATAGAAATTGTCTATCGGGCAATGTTTTAAAAACCGGACCAAACTGGGCGGTTGAACTGGTCGAACCGTAAATCGGTCATGTCCCGGTTCACTGGTTTTTACGGTTCGACCACAGTTTGACAGTCGGTTTGCACGGGTTGAACCAGAAAAATCGGGACCGGTCACAAAATTGGTTCTTTAAAACATTGGTATCGGGTAACTATTCATCCTCGCCATTCTATTTCTAGAGATCTTATCCTACCTTTTTTTTGCCTTTAGTCTGAAGTTGATCTTACCTTAACCATTATTTTGTTATTTTTAATTTTTTTTGCATATTTTCAACAGAATACAGAGAAAGAGGTAATCAGGTACATTTTTATCATTTATACTTTATCAAAGATTTGCTGAATTACTTTGTTGTCTGAAAGACTTGGTTCATTTTACTCATATTATTTCATATCTTGATTAATTTGCGTTTAACAAAAAGTAGTAATTTAGTCTTAGAGCATTTTATTCATCCAAAATTTCATTCCTAAGCTCATTCTTTTTTTTGTAAATTTGAAAAGTATCCTTAGTCCTTTTTTGTAAATTTAAAAAGCATGAAATTATATAAAAAGCATGAAATAAAAGCAGGGTGAGATGGTGCGGAGAACTCATGGACATTGTGGACGTCTAGGGAAAGGTGTGCAAGTGTGAAGCCTTATCCTTGTTTTTATAAGGAGGTTATTTCCCATATTAAAAAGCATGAGGATACTTTTTTAGAAAAAGTGCAACATCAAAATATCTTTTTAAATCAGCTAATATGTTTTTTTAATTTAAACTCCAAATTTCTTTTTTTCTCAAAATTTAGTTAAATATTTGAAAATTATCTTGTATCCAGATGTTATTTCCGTCTTTCTATTAGAATTTTACAAAACTTCCAAAGCCTTATTTAGCTTGTTTGGTCTGGGTTTAACTACAAAAGTTTTATTCTGCTTCGTGTGCACCTGATGATGCAAAATTCTTTGCTTGTTTCATTGAATGTTGTCTTGTAATTTCAACTCAAAATAAAATGTAAAGGTTTAGAGTATCTGCTGCATGGAAAAATGAGTCAAGAGGGGAAATTAAAAAGAGATTTGAAATAGATTTTCTTCTTAATTATTTTACCCACAATCACTTGAAAAATGATTTAGCAAGTAACAATGACAATGGCTGTCAGATTGGATGTCTAATGCTAGCTGTAGGCTATGTGTGCACAAAGTTGTGTTGCCTTCCCTTCTCAAGTTGGATCAATCCAACTTTGTAATAGAGAGCCAATGCTATAGTCAATTACGGAGTGAGAAGAAACATAGTTTTTGGCTAACAAAAGGTAACAGCACAATGTAATGTAATCTCTGAGTCCAAGCTCGAACACCTAGCACTAAATACATGGAAAGCTGAGATTTCATTTGATCATAAACAAACATTTTCTCATGCTAACACAGAGGATCATGTGTTTTTCATTTTACACAAATGATTAATCCTTACATGAGCATAAAAGGAATGGACAATGAGGCCTAAAGAGAGAATACTTTTCTATTCAGAAAATTAGTGGAATCTAAATTCGTACTTTTCATTCAGAATCCTATCTCTTATGCATATAAAATTCAATGAACCATTGGTAATTGACTCCAAGCACAAATGGTATGTAATAAGAATCATGAGGAAGAATTATTGTAGCCAAAACCAGATCTTCTTTATAATGCACTATTATTAGGTTATTGCAAACTTGAAACTAGTTCTTATGTGTATCAATCAAAGGTTTCAAGGGCTTGATCTAGGGGCAAAAGTAGGGTAAAGTTGACCTGTGATCAGCCTTGCCCTGCCCCGATTTTATGGAGGGTTGGTTCAGGGATTTTGACCTAGTGGGATGAGCGGATCAAGATTTTAGACCCATGTTTCAATTCTAGAGGTTGGATAGGAAGACGATGTCCTGACTTGCCTTGCCCCATCCCGGAAGGTAAAAATTATTTTTATAAATTATATGGCTTACTTATGTGAATACTATTTTATTATATTGCATGTTTTACTTTATGACTTATTAATGCCAATATGATTTATGCGGATATACATTTAATTCTGTAACTTATTTATATGGATAAATTTTTATTTTTTATGGCATTTGTGTTGTTCAAATTATGTCATTAACATGATTTATCAATAAAATAGAATATATTATCTATTTTGTAATTTTATAGATTGATAAATATATTTATCAAGATCAAGTTATAAATGAAATCATTAAAAAAAATTATTAATGCTTTGCTATGACAATTGTGTTTTACTCACTAAATAGTAAAATATTGAAGTATTTAATCTTTAAATTTATCATAGATATGAGTTTATATGAATACGTATGTAAAATTTTAAATTTTGGCCCACAGATTCAACCGAACCTATTGTTCCAATACCGACCCCAAACTAACCAGGTGTGTTTGGAGAATATTAAAGAAAGATAAGGGTCGACCAATCTTATCCTAACCCGATGTATAAAGTAGAGTTAAATAGGATTTTTCAACTATAGAGTTAGGGTTGGGCACAATCCAACCAGCCCCATTTCTCACTGCTAACTTAATTGGTGAATGCAAACACATACACACACAAAAGTAAGTCTAGGATTGCCAATTCTTTGCTAGTATTTTCTTAATTTTGAAAAAAAAAACTATTTATGCTGAAAATGGAAACAAAAAATAAAAATCATGTATCAGGTAATTATTCACCCATGCTATTCGGTTTCTAGATATCTATTCCCACCTTTTTTTATTTCATCCTACCTTATTCCCACCCCCCTTTTTTAGACAGGATATTTTTTCCCCTTTAGTTTGTAGTTGATCTTATCTAACCATTTTAAGGTTGGTTTGGTTTCTAAATTATTTTATTATTTTTAATTAATTTTTTGTAATATTTTCAGCAGAAATACAGAGAAATAGGACATATTCACGTACGTTTTTATCATTTATACTTTGTCAAAGATCTGCTGAATTATTCTGCTATATGAAAGACTTGGTTAATGATGCTTATGTTTTTTCATTTCTTGATTTACCTTTCACAGAAAGTAGTAATTTAATCTCAGACCATTTTATTCATCCAAAATTTTATTCCTAATTAGCTCGTTTTTTTTTGGTAAATTTGAAAAGTATCCTTAGTTAATTCTTTTTTTTGTGTGTAAATTTAAAAAGTAGGAAATTATATAAAAAACATGAAATAAAAGAAGGGTGAGATGATGCATAGAACTCAGGGACATTGTGGGCATCTAGGGAGAGGTGTGCAAGCCTTATCCTTGTTTTTAAATAGAGACTATTTCCCATAAAAAAAGAAAAGAAAAGCGTGAAGATACTTTTTAGAAAAAGTGCAACATCAAAAGTTAGTAGCAGACTAATTTACTCTGTAAGTCCAAGCTCGAACACCTAGCACTAAATACAGTAATGTAATGGAAAACTGCGATTTCGTTCGATAATAAACAAGCATGGTCTCATGTCAGCACAGAGGTACCCTACCTAGTTGACCAAACAACTCTAAATACAATAACGGTGCTCTGAACAATTTATATGCCTCCAATTTACTGCAAGTCTAAATTAAAAATTGTGATTGTGTTTTTTATTTATTACATGACTCTAATTTATTGCGTGGTTAAGTTCAACGTCGTGACCCCGATTTTTTGCGCCTGTTGTGTCGATTATAAACAATTTTACACGATTTTAATTATTTCTACACAATTATCTATGCAACTAACTTATCTTTTTTTTACTTTATTATCTTTATTTCTCATCATTATCTCTGTCATATCACATCGTTTACTCTTATTTTGACAACTTTTATTAAAAAAAAATTTTCAGTAAAAAGTTTTATCACTTCTCAAATACATAATTAGAAAGAACATAAATAATAGAAAAGCTAACATAGTGCACGACTTCATAGGTGAAATCCCCCCAGATAATGTGCAACTTGCTTAGGTTAAAATGGGTAGAGTAGATTTTTATTTTTATACCCATAAGGTAGGGTAGGTTTCAAATTACAAAAAAGAATACCTTGTTTAATTAGGTTAGAATAGGTTTCAAGGTTCGGATATCCGGAAACAGCCTAAATTATTAGTACATATTTAATATACATTTTGTTAAATATCTTTTATAGTTAAAGATATAAAAATATTCTTTAAATATATAGAAACTTGTTTAATTTATTTATTAGTTAGT
Source organism: Annona squamosa (assembly GCA_035584095.1). Classification (NCBI taxonomy): domain Eukaryota; kingdom Viridiplantae; phylum Streptophyta; class Magnoliopsida; order Magnoliales; family Annonaceae; genus Annona; species Annona squamosa. The sequence continues at coordinate 440,491 of JAXCLR010000050.1, read as the reverse complement.
AAATTTAATAAATAGATTTCAAAATTTATATCATTATCAACTTGATTATAAGTTTTTACATAAGATTTATTATAAAATTATAGTTTTCAAGTATAATATAAAGACGATTTTAAAAAATTATTTGAAACCAGAATCAAAATTGTCGCTAAAATTGGGTAAAATAAGAGTTTTTAAAAATCAGATAAGAGTGAGATTAATTCCGAATTGAACTTACCTGACACAAGTTACACCCCTAGCTACACCCCAGGCTCATATATAAATACGTGCTAATTACAAAAAGAAAAATTGCTTGGATCTATTCGCGTGATACTCTAACATGTTATCACAATTTAGGGAGTGATTAATTCAGGAAGAATGTTTATGATGATTTAAATAATTGAGTAGATATTTAGTAATATGATCAAATAAATAATTTTAAACGATGCAAATAAATTTTGGTTTCATCCTCGAGGTGCGTTTCATTTCATCAATGACGTACCTTAACTAAGGCACAATATGGCCATCGTGAACCTTAGCATATCCTGTTCAAATAATAATGGAATATTAAATGCTCTAGTAAATTCAGTATTTATATAAGTTGACTATTAAGAAAATATTATTTTTAGGATTTTATTCAATAGAAAAGCTAAAATGTTCGAATAAACGCTTACTAATATCTTATAAACGAAGAAGATTAAATCTGTTTATTTTGGTTATATATTTTTTCTTTATCATATATTTTAATGGGTTCCAATTCCATAGAATTGATTCATTCATGTAATTTATCCATGTGGGGCCTACTTAGTTGATCATGTCAAAATCCACTTCACCTATTATATGCAAAAACTAAGTATTATATAAATCAAACTATTACATAGGCCCCATTTGATTAAAGTGTAAAATGATGCAATTTTTTGTTTAATTGGTATATAAATTTAAAAATTATTAATGGAAGTTGTCTTGGCCATTGTCCAATTTTGAGAAATGGTAATGGAAATTATTAAAACATTCTAATGCATATGTGAATAAACTTTAGTGGTTAATCATTAAATGACTACATGTTTGACACAGTTGTGTAAGTATGTGCTTATATATAATACTACTTAAAAATTAATATTTAATATTCAATCATTTTATTATATTGGTTTTACATATTTGTAGATGGAGCTCGCATACAATAATATTAAACAAATAAAAAGATTTCTATCATAATATAAATGATATTAAATATAATAGATGAAGTGGATTTCATAAACTATCTAGATATTAAAAATAGAGATAGTTGCACAAAAGAAAGGTTTCGTAGAAGCACTCCCATGTATATTTGTGTGTGTCTATGTATATGTACATATACATAACTTACATGCAGCGCAACCAACTGCATTGAATCTTTTGCTCATTATTAACAAATTAAGCTTTTTTCCAAATATATTGATTATTTTTTACTTTAATCCTAAATATTCTCATGACACTTTTAAAATCTCAAATACACGTACAACATTTTATATTTAATCCTAAAAGCACTCATTTCATGAGCTAACTACACTAGTTAGTGTGCAAAAGTACTAATATATCTATCAAATTTAAGACAATATTCGAAAAATGGAATATGATAACTTACTATTACACAAATTACACATGAACTTTAAATTTGGAGAGTTTTAATTTTATTCCCTTTTTATTTTATTTCTTCTTTGATTATTTTACAATAGAGGTATTCTAAGCATTTATAAAAATTTAATTAATTTTTTTAACAAAATATATATTTTTGAGATTAAATTCAAACATAATGAATATGTTTTGCATTTCGAAAATATTATAGTATATTTAAGATTAATGTAGCGGGTGTATTTGGAAAAATTTTACTAAATTATGAAAATAAATTGGTGTGAGTGAGATCTATTTTTCACGCGCTAGCATCTATCAGTATTATTAAGATGCGGACACTCCACGTGCTTGCTCGCTTTCTCTTCCAAATCTCTATCTCTCTCTGTATATCATCTCAATCTTGCTCGCCCTCTCACCCTCTCTGTATCATCTCAATCTTGCTCGCACTCTCACCTCCAGTTTACAAGTTGCAATAGCAAACCTCATTGCCTAACCTTCCATTTTACTAGCAGCACTACTGTTCGGCCTATCCGCAACACAAGGTGCTTGCTCGCACTCTCACCTCTGGTTTACAAGTTGCGATAGCAAACCTCATTGCCTAACCTTCCATTTTACTAGCGGCACTGCTGTTCGGCCTATCCACAACGTAAGGTGCTTGTCTTTTTTCATCAACCATGCATTGTCCATGTTGGTAGCTTTTAGGCATATTTTATCGATTCTATTTTCTTTCCTGAGTTTTCTTTGTTTGATTATCTTTTTCTACGAGTTGCATTGCAATTGTTCATGTCGTTGATTATTTCAGTTCTAAATTATGAAAATAAATTGGTGTGAGTGAGATCTATTTCTCTCTCTCTCTCTGTATCATCTCAATCTTGCTCGCTTTCTCACACTCTCTCTGTCTTGCTCGCTTTCTCGCCCTCTGTATCATCTCAATCTTGCTCGCACTCTCACCTCTGGTTTACAAGTTGCAGTTGCAAACCTCATTGCCTAACCTTCCATTTTACTAGCGGCACTACTGTTCGGCCTATCCGCAACGCAAGGTGCTTGTCGTTTTTTCCTCAACCATGCATTGTCCATGTTGGTAGCTTTTAGGCTTATTTTATCGATTCTATTTCCTTTCCTTAGTTTTTCTTTATTTGATTTTCTTTTTCTACGAGTTGCATTGCAATTCTTCATGTCATTGATTATTTCAGTTCTAAGCACATTTTATCAATTCCATTTTCTTTTCTAGTTTTTCTTTGTTTGATTTTCTTTTTCTATGAGCTGCATTGCTATTCTTGATGTCATTGATAATTTTGCTTAAATCATGAGTGTTTTTAATGTATTTTTATCTGTGAGTCCTTTTGAATTTCCTAATAGCCCTGTCTACAAGTAGACACAATGGATGATGAGTGGTTGGTGCAGGGACGGATAGTAATGGAGTACTTAAAAAAATTTATCTACTTATAATATCCGATGCACTCTCTATCATTGCTCGAGATTGGGCTCAAAGGATCAATTTGAGAAAGGCAACCTACCGTCCCAATAATCAAGTTTTCAAGAACAACATTTTCACAATACCAGAGTGCATGGTGCAAAGTGCTTTAAGTTTCACCATCAACATCTACACGCCCCGAGTTATCTCCCTTAGGCCCTATCATCATGAGGCAGAACATTTAAAATGTATGAAAAAAGCTAAAACTAGAGCTTTACCAAACCTCCTACAAAAAGCTCAATTGGAAGTGGAAGAAGTTATTGCACAGTTGCAGCCAAAAGTTCATCTTCTCATGAATTCATATAAAAGATTGGATGAAAAATAGTGACAAGATGAAACAAGTTTTCTACAAATGATGATATTAGATGGATGCTTTGTTATAGATTTTATTATAGAGTTTTCAAGTAACATTCGGAGATATGCTGCAACTGATCCCATCTTTGGTCAATTTCGACGAATATCAGTGGTTAAGTTGATCAAGAATGATATTATGTTACTTGAAAATCAACTGCCACTTCTTCTTCTCACGCGTCTACAAGAAATTTTTAATTTGAATGTGAGTATTCTAGTTTACATTTTTTCTTAAATTATTATTGCTAATAGTCTTATTTATTTTTATCATTCATAATGCGATGCAGACAAAACTAGAAGATTGCTTTTATGAGTTCTTCTTGTCTGATTTCAACATTGAAAGACCTAATGTACAATTCAAGAATCACATATTAGATATTATTCGGCTAAGTAAGGGAAAATGCCGACAACAACAAACACAGGTACCACAACAACGGATAGTGATACCTCCTTCCAATGGTTTAAGAATAAGGAATACATACTCAGCAACAGAACTTTTTAAAGTTGGAATAACATTTAAGAAGTGCTCAAAAAATCATTTACAATGCATGAGCTTCAAAGAGGATCATATTCTATGTTTGCCTACTCTCACTTTTGAAGATACTTTGGTATCAATGTTTTTCAACATAGTAGCAATTGAGCAGCTTTATTGTGACAATGATCCGTTTGTGAATTTGTATTTCATATTCATGGGCAATCTTTTGGTTAAACCCGAAGATGTGGCACTATTACGAAATTTGAATATTATACAGAGTTCTTCCATGATTGATATTGAAATTGTGAATATAATGAAGATCATCAGAAATGGATTATCTTTTGATGGAAGTGAGTCTCTATATCAAGTACAACATGATATGAATCAATATTATAAGTGAAGAAAAGAAACGTTGAAGGGAAAGGTCCTAATTTGGTGCTTAAATTTGGGAGAAACAATCTTCATAAGCGAAGGGGCTACTGCAGGAACAGCATTGGCGATTGCAACGTTGGTTCTTAGTAGGAACTATATATACAACAATTTCGTACTATAAAGGTAATTATAGTAATAATTTTATAAATTAATTTAGGATAGTATAGAAATATAAAATTATATTGCACGTGTCATTGAAATCATGATAGAAATCTTAGGCTTTGGTGGTGGACTTTTGTGGTTTTTATAATTTTCTTTATTTTGAACTAACTTAAAGCAATTTTTGATGTTATTCTGGTATTCAGAATAGGAATTTGTTGCTGGAGAGCATATTCTGTTGGTGTCCTTTTCCTATTTTTCCCAGCAGGATCTGCTAACTTGCTTCATGGCGATGTTACCAAGGTACATTCTTTGATTATATCCTTTATAATCAGTCGCTACATTTCTCATTTGTTCGAGGTTCCAAATTTAGTGCTTGTATTGATTCAGGAGCCTCTTTTTTTTTTTACTTGATTGGTGTATTTAGATACAGGAGCACAATGACTGAAGGTCAGAGCACGTGCCTTCTATTTGATAAAACTCTGCAAGATGTGTTTGGTCCACTGCTTCATTCCGGAAAACACGAACTATAGAGAAATACCTTCTGGGGCTTAAAGGTTTCTGCACATGACATTTCTCTGGTTAGTAAACCCAAATGCAAAACAAAACAAACAATTTGCAGTAAGGTTTTTAGTGAAAATCTTGTTCAAATCTAAATGAAATATTTTAAAGGCCAACAGTGTCGTTGGGGCAAACTTTATTCTTTACCCCTTAAAGTACTATCAGCTGTCTCTGACTTTTTCCAGGTCACTTTGTGACCTACTACTAGAGGCTCATGGATCATGGAAAGATTACACTACCTCCCTGCTTTTGATTTTGAATAAAGGAGTTATATGCATAAATTTCTCTGTACAATGAAAAATCATTTCTATGAAATTGAAGATCA
>JAXCLR010000050.1:420679-435087 GCA_035584095.1 Annona squamosa | reverse complement strand
CTAATAAAAAGAGACATTTAAAAACGTTAATATTGTGTGAATACAACTAAGATGCTGACAGTGTTTAGATGATATTGCATCGTGTTATTCTTCAAGCAAGGGCAACAAAATAAATTTCTTTCTATAGTAGTTGACTAAGCTGAATGAAACAGTGGATGATGTAAACTACAATCACCTAGCACACCCCATTGAGACATTCAGAAATTATAATGAAATAGGATGTTGAAACGTTAGACACTGATATTGAGAACGTCAGAAGTAAGTTTTCTGAACTTTTCCCCTTTCCCATTTTGCTTCCTTCCCCCCAGCCCTTTGGGCTTTGGGAGTTCTTCATAGGTTTGTTGTTTATGATTCTTCGAAGGAGAAGACGATAGCAGATGTAATAATCTACTAATGGGTCCTGAAGTCATAACCACTCCAGTCCTACGCACAACCTGGATCTCGAGGATGAGAATAAAACAATATCTTGCAATCCACTCTGGAATAATTAAGGCCCTGAACAGATGTTTGTGATAATAATGATGTTAACAAATTTTTTAAAAAAATGGAAAGATAGAAAGAAATTTTCAATTTCCAAATGAATGAAATGAAAAGGAATGAGATCATGCTAAAGAACGAATCTCAAGAGGGTTGTGGTTGCGCAGCACGGTATAGTAAATAGATATTGGGTTAGCCAGTTATTGTGAGCACAGTAACTTTAAGAATTTTTTTCGAACTTCATTTTGATTTTGAAAATGTTGATTGTGAGGGTGGATCATCTACCCTAATGATGATTTTGGTGGCTGTATATTGGAAGAAATATTGAGTAAGTGTATAATGTATGGCTGAGCAGATTAGCTAAGGAGAATGAATGAGGTCAATTGCAGTTTTACGTCATAAATCGTATAAAACCAAAGAGAACAGCAGGATTCTTTTTCCAGGCAGCTTCCCATCATTAAAATTTCAAGAATGGGAAGTCAATTCAGGTGTCCATCTATAGCTAGAGTTGTTCCCAGCCAAGAGAAAGGAAGGAATAGATGGATTTAGTCAGTCACCAATAGACGTTTCAGTCGCCGTTCCTTCCGCTGCCGCCGCTGACGAACACGAGTTTTGGAAGAATAAAAGGGATCGGTTGGAGGAGAAGAGGAGGGCGTACGCAGATCCAGATCGCTGGGAGCAGAATTTTCAAATTATTTTATTGGGCAAATTCGTAAATGAAGAAGATTAAATCTGTTTATTTTGGTTATATATTTGTTCTTTATCATATATTTTAATGGGTTCCAATTCCATAGAATTGTTTCATTCCTGTAACTTATCCACGTGGGGTCCACTTGGTTGATCATGTCAAGATCCACTTCACCTTTCTATCCAAAAACTAAGTATTATACAAATTAAATTATTGCATAGGCCCCATTCGATTAAAGCGTAAAATCATAAAATTTTATTGCTTAATCAATGTATAAATTTAAAAATTATTAATCGAAGTCGTCTTGGCCATTGTCCAATTTTGAGAAATGGTAGCGGAAATTATTAAAACCTTCTGATGCATACGTGAATAGACTTTAGTGGTTTACCATTAAATGACCAAATGTTTGACACCGTGGTGTAAGTATGGCTTATATACATAATTTTATTTAAAAATTAATATTTAATATTAAATCATTTTATTATATTAATTTTACATATTTTATAAATGGATCTCCTATACAATGATACTAGACATAAAAAAATTTCTATCATAATATAAATGACGCTATGAAAAACTATCTAAATATTAAAAATAGAAAGAGTTACACAGAAAAAAGGTTTTATAGAAGCACTATCGTGTATGTGTGTGTGTATATATATATACATACATAAACTTACGTGTAGCATAGCCACTTGCATTGAATCATTTGCTCATTATTAACAAATTAAGCTTCTTTTCAAATGTATCGACTATATTTGGCTTTAATCCTAAATATTCTTATGACACTTTTAAAATTTTAAATACGCATACAACGTTTTACATTTAATCCTAAAAACACTTATTTCATGAACTAATTACACTAGTTCGTACGTGAAATTACTAATATATCCATCAAATTTAAGACGATATGCAAAAAATGGAATATAATAACTTACTATTGCAATAATTACACATGAACTCTAAATTTGGAGAGTTTTTAATTTTATTCCTTTTTTTTTAAATTTCTTCTTTGATTATTTTACAATAGAGGTATTCTAAACATTTATAAAAATTTAATTAACATTTTTGAATGAAATAAATATTTTTAAATTAAATGCAAACATAATGAATATATTTTGAATTTTGGAAATATTATAAATATATTTGAGATTAATGTAGTGGGTGTATTTGGAAACATAACGAATATATTTTGAATTTTGGAAATATTATAAGTATATTTGAGATTAATATAGTGGGTGTATTTGGAAAAAATTGACTAAATTATGAAAATAAATTGGTGCAAGTGAGATCTATTTTTCATGCGCTAACATCTATCAGTAGTTTACAAGTTGTAATAGCAAACCTCATTGTCTAACATTCCATTTTGCTTGAAACACTATTGTTCAGCCCATCTGCAACACAAGGTGCTTGTCCTTTTTTACTCGACCATACATTGTCTGTGTTGGTAACTAAGGCATATTTTATCAATTCCATTTTCTTTCCTAAGTTTTTCTTTGTTTGATTTTCTTTTTCTATAAGCTGCATTGCGATTCTCGATGTCACGGATTATTTCTCTTTTAGGCATATTTTATCGATTTCATTTTCTTTCATGAGTTTTTCTTTGTTTGATTTTCTTTTTCTACAAGCTATATTGCGATTCTTGATGTCATTAATTATTTTACTTTTAGGCATATTTTATTGATTCCATTGGTTTTTAAAATTTTTAAAAAAAATTTCAAAATCTCCAAAAATGGTAAAAATTGATACACATGTTAAATACATTTAAATTAATATTTTTGTAATAAAAATTCAAAAAAAATAAAAAAAGGTTTTTTGCCAGGGGCCCATTGAATCAAATTCCAACAAGTGAACTGATCCAAAATAGCAACACCAACAAACGATACCCGCACAAACTAAATCCAAAATTGATTCTGGTAACTGATTAATGGAATTAAAACCAAAAACATAGATTATTACATATACCAGAGAGAAAAAACAAGGGGAAGAAACATTAGAGCACAGGAGCAAAATCTTCCCATAAGGCTCAACAAATGCCAGTACAAAATTCAGAAGTCACCATACTTCAGAGGAAGGGATGTTTCTGAATGCCCCCTCATCACGAAAGGCTCTCATCAATCCCACAGGAAAGACCTCTCTCTAAAACAGAAACCTCTGTTGAGAATATTCGCATGGGGTTTGCTAATTACATGTGCAAGTACAGATGCCAGAATGAGAAAAAATAAAATAAAGTGCCTTCAGGACAGCCACTGCTTTCAGGTTTTCTCACCAATTCTCAAGTCATTTCACAGCACAGATGTAAAAGCTCCACAACATCAAATGATGGGGACAATGGCCTGAGAACTGGATGGAGTTTTTGGGTGAAGGAGGCTTTGAATTAGAAGACCACAGAGATCTGCAGATGTTTCACATTGGGCATTTAAGTGAGGTAGGTTGAAGACCTAGCAAACCCCCCGAATGCACGGGACAATCCATACACAATTTGGTGTTTTTAAGAAAAAGAACACCAAAGGAATGTACCCCTATTTCAGGCAGTGTTTTTCTGCTTGGGAATGTATTTAAGCCTGCAGCCTTTCTCCACCTTTGAACATTTGCGCTTATCAGAACCAGCGGCCACAGGTGGGCCTAATCCAGGATGCCAGTTTTCTGCAATGCCAAGGATCTTCTTGTCGCCAGGAGGTTCCACAAGTACCCCTAAATATGAGCCATCAGGAATTTCTGGGTACTCCGGAAGTACTGTTTCCGCAGAAAGGTCCAGCTTTACATGATTTGCAGATATAGCTTCCTTCCATCCTGAGTACCAGAACAACATCAAGAAATACTCAGTCCACAATGGAGGAAAGTATAAAAACTGGAAAACTTCAACATTGGAGCCTGAGAGTCCATCCATCTGTATTCATCCAATAGGTGCCATCATCAAGGGCTCATAGCCTTACATGGATCAAATATAGGTGGAAGAAAAATGGGCAAACATTGGAGTTCTTGACCTTTTAGTAACAAAAAAAATTGGCACCTAATGTTTGGAAACTCGATCAAACCAGCTGCATCCACCCACTTGAACTACAAAGCAGACACTGGTCATTCTGGTCTCGTTAGAAAAGACATCGAATCAGGTTTTTATTTTATTTTATTTTTCATTGAAGACATCAAATCAGTTCTTTAGTTTGGTAAATTAACGGACATTTTTAGTGGTACAGTAAAAAGGTTTGATTAGTGATACAAGTATTATTCTGTTGTTACTTGGACTTCACTAAATAAATAAATACAAATAAAAATAAGCAGAAACCCAAACTGGTAGAGAATGAGCGACTGAACCAATTCAAAACCAAAACAGTTAACTAACCAGTTTGATCCCCAGTTTGGTCCTAAGAACACTGAACCAGATGGGAGCAAGTTTAACCCAGTCCATGCCCAATTGGTGCCTAAACCCAGCAATGACAGTAAATGTAGATAGATTACTCACGTATAAAAAAGCATTCCATGCAGATGCATGCTTTGTTCTGTACATCAAAGCAGACCATATCTGATATTCCTACTTGACATGCAAACAGGAGTACCTAAATTGAAATGAATCTATAAAAAAAAAAAAAAAAGTACCTAAATTGAAGATTGAGTGCTTTTTGTCAGGTAGGTCACGTTGAAAACATGCAGATAATTTAAGTAACAATGTTTGAAGCTATCTTATGTGTTTTAAGACATCTTTTTCATTATGCATAGGTTCAATTTCCTAGATCAGCTGCACGAATTATTCTATTCTCTTTCTAATCTCTACACAGGCTGGTAAGGTAGCCAACACCCTGAAGGTATGATACCGGTCCATTTCAAGCCCAAGGTGGGAACAGGTGAAGATTGGGTGTATTCAACATTGATAGGCAGGGATAAGAAAATTGTGTACAGCCACAGGCCCAGAGCCCAAAGCCACACAGGAACTTGTGAATGCAGAACTTGTAGACAGAATTATTTCAGATCTCAGATCAAGAATTTACTGTTGTCCACTAGTGAAAATGCTAAAATCAAGATGCCTATTAATTGAGATTTCAGACATACTGCCATCCACATGGTACGAGGCTCAGAAGACTGCTTGGTCTAACTAATGATGCGTCAAGAAGTAACAGACCTGTTTCAATAAAAAAAAGAGGGTAGAATGAACTCTTACTTTGGGAAAGAAATGCCTCTGCAGCAGAGTTTGAGAATGACCTAATACCCATCACATCTTCTCCTAACTCTGTGAGATACTTCCCAGATCCTCCAAAACTGGTATCGGCAATAGCTTCAAGGTCTAGATAGATCTCATTGGACGGAATCCTGTCTATAGTTCTGTTAGGCATTGCTTTCATTTCATTTCCTCTTTCACAGCCTTGAACCACTAAAGAATCTCCCTGATTTTCATGCCTGCCCACCGGCCTCCACAGCTTCACCATTGGTCGGTTCATACTGTTTGGGCCTAAGTCATGCTTGAAAGGCCTTTCATGGCTATTATCATTTCTCACTGATTGAATATCAGCCACAAACTGATCAGAAGTCATCACAGATATACTGTCATGGCATTCACTGAGACGACTTTCAAGTTTTACACAAATTGAACCAATCAAAACTTGTTGGTTGTTAGTCTGCTCGGATTCAACTGTGGATTCTCTTTGTAATCTTCTGTTACCATCTAAACCCTGTCCATCATCGTCAGACTTGGTTTTTCTGGTCCAGACCTTATGGCCATTGACTGACAAAGAACCCTTTTGATGCTCTCTATTGCTACTTTGCTTCTGCATAATTGCATACTTCCGCACCACCACTTGACCTGGATGAGAACCATTTGTAATGTTTCTCAGTGGCTTTGGCACCATCCAATGAGAAAATTCCTGCTGACTGTTTCCTGTCTGAGCTCGTTCTCCATAGATTCCATTCTGGTCATTGGCAGAATCAGTAACAGCCGATATATTAGCAGTGTTAGGTTTCAAGCAGCACCTGTTACGGGTTTCCATGTCAACATTCAAAGAGAAGTTAGACTCTGGATATGTTTGCATTTGTTCAGCTGGTGCTTCTGGAGAATTTTGATTGGATTCCAAGGCAGTATCTGCACGTAAGACTGCTGAGGAACAAGAATCAGCAGCTCCAGCATTATTTAAAAGGCCCTTATCCCCATCCTTCCCCTTTTGTGCTTTCTGTCGCAGCTTCTTTAGACGCTTTTTTTCTAGGAGTTCGGCCTGCCTATGGGAAAGAAATAACAAAAGAAGAGGTAAGAAATTAGCATTTCAAATTACAGGAAGAACGATTATAGTATACATCATCCTTCCCCTCCTTTCCCTCATGCTCCAAATTTCCAATAATTAGCATAGGTAGACCAGTGTCTGGTGCACTCATCAACATCGTTTGTTGATATGTCAAGAAAATACCTCTTTTGGTTTGCTTCCTCTTCTTCCACAAGCAACTTCTGGCGTCTTAGAGCTTCAGCATTCATATCAGCAAGCCATGCGTTGACCTATGAGATGCGAAGTAAACCATGACCAGGAAATTAAAGACGTTCAGTAATTTTGGTGTTGGTGGGTGGTTGTGCGTATTTGAGGTTAATTATAGAGAAATTTTGAAAAAGTGAAAGAGCGCGATGTGATGCGATAGAGGTAATTATTAGGAGTAAACAGAATAATGATAAAATAGTTGTATGGAAAAACATAAAACAATGATTGAAAATATAGGTACTTAAAAGAAAAAGTATGGTCATTAGGTAGTTTATGTCAAATCACGTGAAAAGGGTTGACGAACATGGCGGGCATTTTTTTTTCCCCCTTTTTCCTGATTACCAAACAGACAGTTATAGTAATACCTAAATTAGAAGAAACAATTTTCCTGCTGTAGTAATCTGTAATCCAAGCCAGGATGGTAGGAAATTTTATGTGGCCTTGTGGATAGTTGAGAAGTAACAAAAATGCATGAGCCTAGAAAGATGAGATCGGAAACAGCATGGTCTAATATAGGAAAACTACATGGCATAAAGCAGACATGATCCAAAAGTGAGATTCGTGCAGCTGGCTGAACTCCATTAGTCAAGTGGAGAAAGGGAGTTCCAGTTATAAGGTGAAAGATACACAAAGGAAGAATAGTTATTGAAAATTATTACACATCTGTTAGGCCATACATATCTACAGAACCACTGCAAAACTAAGACAAATTTTGGTTACATCCACAATCAATTTATTTGCCAATGAGAAGAGTTCTCATTTGTCTTTTCTAAACTCCATTTAGAAAAAAACAGCTATTTACAATAAATAGTTGTTACATGCTCTACTGTAGTTATCTGAGATCTGCAACACAGAATATCAGGTGTCCCAGTAATTTATCAACTTCTTATATAGAGTCATAAGAATGATGTGACTAGTGAGCAGTTCATACATACATATATAGCTAGCAACTGTTTCTTTTCTGAATAGATGTGCCATTTGAGCTTTAAGTCACACAGGTATGTAACCAGGGTTAAATGTGGGTATGTTGAGAAATTCCATGAAATCAGGCAAGGATCAAAACAAGAATTTGAGGTAGACAAAAAATGAGAAACAACTAAGAGGCAAGAATCCATACCAATTTCTGCTCCACCAAAAAGCTAGTACATGCAATCAGATTCTTCATCTCCAAACAAATCTTTCCTGCCTCCCCATCAAATACAAACTTTCGCACAGATGTGGCTGTGCCAGCACACAAGAAGGTCATCTCGCTAGCATCATCAAGCACACTATAGAGTTCTTGGGAGGATATGGGGAACCTAGAAGGCACAGCTTGGACAATATCCTAAAGGGAACATGAAATCAGCAACATCCAGATACTGATGCATAGATCAATTGACAGAGCTGAGATGTTGCCTCACCAGAAGAGCATCACCAGCTTTCACATAAGCTTGTGGCAGTGAAGAGAAATCAGGTTTCCTAGAAATTGATGAAAGTGCCCTTATGAGTGAAGATCCAGCAACTTCCTGAAACACATTGCTTATCAGGACAATTACAAAATAGCACAAGTTCTGGCACTTCGTCATTTATGATCTAATAATAGAATGATTATAATTGAAGCCAGAAGGACACACGCCGGCTTGGGAAAACAAAAGATTATGGGGGAAAAAGCATATCATAACAGAGACGACTAAAATTTCTAGTGGCCTGTATATTTTGTGTTCGCAATAACCATCTAAGACGATATTACAGATTAACAACGGGAGTTTACAAGTCCAGTTTATCAGCAATTAACTTGAATAGGAAGTATTTGCAAATTTCCATCATAATGCACTTGTGATTGATGATTACTTCAAAATAAATTCAAAAGAACTCATTAGGACAGAATATAAATTAGAAATATTTTTCAGACTGCAGATTTACCTCTAGTGAAGCATTCTTCAGTGAAGCTATCTCCATTGCCTCATCCAAAGAAATCTGACAAAGCACCATGTAATGATTAGTGCTGGAAACTAACAAACAAAATCAGAAAATAAAGAATTAGAAACCAGCGACACCTTATCCCAAAATGCGCCCAATGACTCTCTGTACCTTGCGGAATCCTACAAAATTTGATAAGGAAGTTTTTCAAAAGAAACAGGAACAAATAATCAGAGGCAACTAGTGAGCAAGAAATTAGATGTATGATCATAAAACTATGACTTAAAAACTTCGAGATCTCCTTAAAGAACAGCAACATTTTGGAAGTTGAAAATAACAATTAGTGTAAATATCTACCATTCGGTAAGCAAGAAATACATGTATCCACAGCCAAAATAACCCACCATTTAATTGGTTGCATGAACGTGAAAGCCTAAAAACCTACTATTTGGTAAATGCACCCACGTACATCCACAACAAGGCTAAAGCAAATAATGTCACAAGCATATGCTCATGCACACATGCTACAAGCATGATACAGGGTAGAATTTTGGACAGACAGGCAATAACATATCCACGTGAAGAGTGTGACTGAAATGAACATGTAGAAGTTAATGAGTGGCACAACCAAAAAGGATAAAATCGAAGATTAAATGATCCAATAAAATACAAAATCAACTCCAAAAGATGCTAACGGAGAATGTAAATGCCCTAGTCGTTTCAGGTTTGTGAACTGCATAGCTACTTCATGGATGTGGAACCAAATTGTTATTTCTGGCAAGAAATAGAAACCATCTTGTGGAACATTGTTTACCGAGAGTGACAGAGACTTCACTTTCAAGCTTTTCAGAAAGCTTTAGATCAAAACATGAAGAATCTTCTAAAACAGCTCTTTGCAAGTTGAAAGTTTCAATTTTCTCAGAACAAAATTCATCTACCAAATGCCAATTGAAGGTAATAGTAGGTTGTGCAGGCTTCTCTAATACCAATTTTGTTGCAGGACAAATTTTTTTCCATCATATGAAAAGAATAAAAAAAACTTCAACCACAGGATCTCCTTGACTTATGGGTATTGATGATTGAGATAGATAAAAGCATACAAACATTCACTGTCAAAAAGAAAAACACAAGGAAAGAAGAAATTTTTAAAATTTTACGAGAAAAATAGTTGCAATAGCTGGAGCCATAATAGGCTAAGGCAATATAAAAGGTGACCAATTGGAACCTATAAAAAGCTAATAAAACTTTTCCACCCATTCAAATCAATGATGAAGCCAATGTTTTGCCAATAACATTGCTTGTAGTCCAGGAGAAATGATGTACATGCCTCGTACAAATTTCAAAGAGAGCAGAAGTGTCTTATAATCACCATGAGAAGAACAATGCAAAACATAATGCTTCAAGAAAGTTGAGTAGAAACCTTATCAATGTTCAAAGGCCTCCTATGTACACGTATATGCCGCCGATAGTTGATAGACGAACAAAATTCTCGGGAACACTTCTCACATCTTTGCATTTGCACCTTAAGGGGCGACAACAATGGCCATCCAGGGAGATCTATCATAAGGTAATAATTATCAGTTGATCACAAAGATACCTTCTGCTTCCACCTGAAGCAAACCTAAAGCTATCCATAACCCAAAATACCTGCTTACGACTGACATACATTTTTCAGATTCATTAGCCTTAGCAGCAGCTTGAGCCAAGGCAACGACAGCCTCGGGAATTTTAAGGCTTTGAATGTGTTCAGAAGTGCTTTTTGTTCCCTTTACAGCAAGTCCACCTGCCTTCATGGCATGAGTGGATTCTTTAAAGCCATTCTTCTCATATGCAAATGAAGACACACCACTGGAATGCTCTAGTGAATGTTCCTTCCCATCTATGGCGTTGTCAACCTTTGACACATTGGGAACATTATTAGTTCCCTGCTGATCTAAAGCGTGGAGCAGTTGGATCCACTGAACTGGGCTCTCACTCGCCTTTGCAAAAGGAAAGAACGGTTCCTTTCCTATTGCTTGCCTGATGAAACTGTCGATGGAATCATGGCCTTGCTTTTCGGTTTTATAAACCTTCTGCCCAGGCTTCATTTCATCACATGTGCTAGAAGTTTGTAGAGCCGCTGGCATCTGGCAGCACCAAAAGCTACAAGGTCCTGATCTAATTCAAAAGACCTGATCAAAAGATGTAAAGGAAAAGGGGGAAAAAAAAAGGAACAAATATTGGAATCAGGACTATCAATGAAGAACACTTGCAACAAACAGGAAAAAAAAAAAAAAAAAAGGAACAAGGTTTAACATTATCGCCACATAGAAATTTAAAAGAACATTTCTTCGGTCTACCCAACTGACAAATTGACCAGATTCAGGAATTAAAAACACATGGACACCTATTCAAAATTCGTTGGTCGACATATTGAAGAAAATGGAGACGATGTTGAGGAGCACATGGAGCTAATTCAGTCCCTCACGCATTTGTCTATTTCACCAAACATGGGCGTGCCCTCAATCAATTTCACATTTCAAAGTTCCATAAACAATAAGAAACAGGTGGCCTAAGTCATGACGAAGATTTGGTTCAAAATGTTAGCAATTCATTGGTTGAACAGGGCAGGATGTTCAACCGAAAGCAAGTACCAGTAAGCTAAGAATCAGCTTTATTATAAGAGCAAGACACACGTAAAGCAAATAAGGTAGAATCACAAGAATTACAATGGCACTAGATGCAATGGATCCGCTCCCCAGTCCCCACCCACCCCGATTGGCATTGTTTCGGAATTACTACTAGTAAGAGATAGAATAAATGGCCGTCCCACATCATTGCCAGAAGAATAAAGGAAAGATTTACCAATCGATCAGCCATGCCTGTGTACCAACATACATCCGAGAAATCTCAATTCACATCATTCGCAAGTGCCAACAATCAAAATACGGATCAAATACCCGTTGCCAACTAAATCCGACAAGAAACGTTTGGATCAGCCAAAAGAGCAATTCAATGGCGATGACGAAGATCGACAGCAGTGAAATGATACAATGAGGATGAGCAAAATAAAAAGAGGCGGTTGGTTACGCACCAGCCGTGGACGGAATCGTAGATCGTTGGGGAAGAAGGTAGATGGATATATAGGATTTAGGAACCCTAGAGAAGAGGGAGATGGTGCAGCGGGAAAAGGCGGAGATCTGAGACGCTGCTGCAAGAGAATGACAACACACGACACGACACGAGGAAACGAGGGAATTTCATGCACATATAGATACGGTTATACCAGCTCTCTCTCTCTCTCTCTCTCTCTCTCTCCGCTGAGAGGCGAGAAATTAACTGGATAATTAGCAACTAATCCACCCCCTCCGTTTATATTTTTTTTATTTTTTTTATTTTTTTATTTTTTACATACATCCCCTTTGAAAATCTCAAGGAACACCTCCTATCCCATCTTTTAAAATAAAATATAAAATTTTCTTTTGGTAGGCTTTCGATTTAATTAATTTCGATCATTTTTAAGGGAGTCGGTCCATTTCAAATGATAATCCTAATTGCAGGAATCTACACACATTATCTAATAATAATTCTTTATATGCACATATTAACCATCAAAATTAAAGATTTCATTTTCTTAACTTAAAAGCGTTATAAAGAAAATGGCAACAGACTCGATATAGATTTAGATGGTGTGCATGTGACTTAAAGACGGTACTTGTAGTCGCAGTTGCTTTGAGAGTACACTTTATTTCATCTGCCCTCTAATTTATGTAGTAATGAGTTACTACTTGACAAGTTTCTATTTTCTATTGGGTCCCGATTCAGTATGTATAGTAAAACAAAACAAAAAACAAAAATTGTGGGGGAAATGAGGAAAGGATGTGATATTGCTAGGGTAACGATGTGAATGCAGGGCATTTAGACATGGAAAATGTGAAAAAAAAATTTGAAACACAGTCTAATGATTATAAAGTTATTAAAAAATTAAAAAATTAAATCATATAAATACTACGTAGAGATGTAGAAAGGAATGAGCAATTTTTTCTCACTTCTACTTTTATCTTGTTTGTTGTTTATTCTTAAATCTTATTCCATTATTGCTTGGAATTTTAAATGATTTACCTAGGTGTGTGGATGGTAATGCGAGCGGAAGATTCAGAATTTAAATGTTTAGCAAAGGTTATTATTACCCCGCTTCTAAAGAGCACCTCGATCATGTATTTGATCTCCAAGGTAAGTGAAACTCGGGATTGAGTTCAAACCCGATTAACGTTAATTTTAAGTAGAAATTAAAATTATAGATAGAGATAACAAATTTTTTAAATATTATTACATTCGTATGTATATAATTTACACGTTACTATATTTATATAACCTATGATAGCTTTAATTTTGACGAAAGTTGGTTTTCTAATTAAAAATAATTCTAAATACAATTAGTATAATAATTTTGTCCATTAATAATTAAGATAAAAAATAAATGAGATTATATAAAATTACTATCTAAATTTTAATAATACGAAACTTATATATCTCATACTTAATTGATATCTATGTAATAATTTTAAAGAATTAATATATTTATAATTATTTACAAATAAAATTAACGTGGATGCAATATATTCAACTTTTATGGAAAGATGTAAGTAACATTTAAATTTTAGAATAATTTTTTTATAATTTAATTAGGTACATGAAAGAACTTTTATTATACTTATAATTAAAATATTTAATGCATAAATAAATATAATTATTTTAATAGACCAGGGGGAATATCGAGTTCGAACCTATTAGAGTTTTGGCACCGGACTTATGTAAACACATTATTGATTTTGTTATTATCTTGAGTCGGGTTGAAACTAAGTTAATTTGAAGAAAATTTCAAAAAATTCAAATTAATTTTAAAACCCCATTTGACCAATTTAGTACCAAGTTGCACCCTAAATATTTTATTTCAATATAAATTAGATAGCATATTTTAATGTAGAAGAGAATATGTTATATTATTTTAAATTATTTTGTCGCTACCATGATAAAAATAAGGTGCAAAAGATTTTACTAACATCGTCCACTATTCCACTGATAGGAAATACTCTATTAATTTCTTTCATCTCAATTTATTTAACAAACTAAGAATTATTTCAAAATAAGCTTATGAAATAAAATTATTTTTTCTATGCAACTTAAACGCATTAGAAAAATTATTGAAAAAATTCCTCCAATATCCACAAAATTTGCTCATAGTTCTTATTTTACTAACAATGTTTCAATAATTTATTTTATTCTTGTAACATTTCACCATAGATTTTTATTATACCCGTGCAGTTACAACATCCATTAATTATCCCATTAAAAAGACAATTTTGCCCCTTCATATTTATTAATTAAAACAATTAAAGCTTCACATGACTCAATTAATATTAATAGACCATTAGCTTGTGACATCAAGTAGTTCAAATACATCATATTGAGGTTATATCGCTTCAATAAGGAAAATTTTAAAAAGATAAAATCATTTTTTTCAATAAAGTAGTTAACGGTTGTTTTGATTGCATAAATATAATAAAAATTTAGAGTAAAATGTTCCAAATATAAAAATAAATTTTGAGACATTATAAGTATAATAAAATTAAAGGTGAATGGAAGTATCTCCCCGAGTCGCCCCGACTGGTCACCGCTGTGACGCTCGGGACGGGTGGAGGCTCTGTTTTTTCCGGCGATTCAGGGACTGGTCTAAGCTGAACGTGGATCGGCCGGGGTGGGAGTGTGTTCAGCGTGCTGCTTGTGGGACGTAGGCTCTTGGAAATACTACGGGAAGTGAGACATGAATCCGAATGAAGGAGACCTGCTTGGTGCGGAGCTCCAAACTATGTCCATTTCGGGAGAGGCGATCAGGAGGATCAATCCGGGTG
>JAXCLR010000050.1:320122-334383 GCA_035584095.1 Annona squamosa | reverse complement strand
GCATTCTCCAGTTTTCATCCAACGCTCCAAAACCTCTCCGCCTGATCCAACGGTTGAGAGGGATGGTCGGAGAGGCCGCTTGCGACCGACCGGTCGTAAAAGATCACCTCTCATTCTTTTTTTCCCGTTGGGGTGTTTACTGTTCCTCCCTAATGTAAAAGTATTTATAAAAAATCTTTCCATTATGTGGGGGTTAAATGTGCTTGATTGTAATATCTCAAGCCATAGTTTATATATCTGCCAATATAAAAAAAAAAAAGAAGTGCAATGGCGAAAAAAAAGATTTGTCAATGGCATATGTAAGATTGGTTTGTGTTATTTAGAATCACAATTACACACTTAACCTAATTTGGTTACAATTTTAACATTTTGTAGCTTTGAATTTTCTTAACATCATGATACATGTAAATATACATTACTACATCTGCCCAAGCTTGCCCCAATAGCAACATATCCTAGTTGTGTGCTATGAGGTCGAGCATTCAACCCTCTCCTCTCCCGCTAATATAATAAAAAAAATGTAAATGATTGCATTTATGGTACATATAAATATACACGATCATATCTTTACTATGAGATTTTTTTGGTTTTTTATAAACATTTATGATTAAGGTATATTTAATCTATAATCCAAGTTTTATTATTATTTATATATTTAAATATATTTTTAAACTTTTAAACATAGGGGTACAAATGAACATGTTTATATAAATAAAAAATAAAAAATAGAATTTGTAACTAGCCTAAAGGTTCGCCCTTCCATATAGATATAAGAAATATTCAGGTAGAACTTCACTGCACCATCATTACGGCGCAGTTGTCTCAGGAAATGAGCCTCCCATGATAATAAAGTTATGATCTACTTCACTCACGGCGTTTAGAACAATGTACTCTATTATTAAACTAATCATCTCAGTCAAATATATGTGTGTATCCAATCTGAAAATGGTATAAATTCAATGTAATAAAATATTTTAGTGTAAATAACAATTTAAAGTTGTTTTTCAACTTGTAAACCATTTACTATAAAATTTAGGATAATTTGCATATATACCCACATAGTTTTACTCATATTGTAGATATACTCACATAGTTTTATGACATGCGTATTACCCCATATAGTTTCATCAAAATTACGTATTACCTTCACACCGTTAATCGTCGTTAATATATGCCGTTATATTTTCAAAAATGATGAAAATGCCCTCATCTTCATGGGGGTAATATGCAATTTTGGTGAAATTATGGATGAGGGCATTTTCGTTATTTTTGAAAATATAACGGCAAATATTAACAGCAGTTAACAGCGTGGCGGTAATATGCAATTTTGGTGAAACTATGGATGAGGGCATTTTCGTTATTTTTGAAAATATAACGGCAAATATTAACAGCAGTAAACAGCGTGGCGGTAATAAACAATTTTGATGAAACTATGCGGGGGTAATGTGCATTTCGTGAAACTACGTGGGTATATCTGTAATTAGCGTCAAACTATGTAGGTATATATGTAAATTACCATACATGGATAAATGATCGTATAAAGTATTAATACATTTTAGTACATGTGGGGCCTATTCTGGGCCAAATGCACTATTAATTATGATGCAGCTTCACTAAATAGGAAGAGAGAGAAGTAATCTTGTTAGTCTAGGTCAAGCAAATGACACACTTCGCACACCTTAAAAAAATCATTTAAAATATTTTTTATTTTTTTCTTCATACACTTGTTTATCTAAGTGTATTTAACATAGAAATCAAGTTTTATCATATATTCACTTAAATAAAACTAGATTTCTATATTAAATACACTTAGATAAACAAGTGTATGAAGAAAAAAATAAAAAAATATATTTTGAATGAGTTTTTTTAGGTGGGTTAAGTAAATCATTTGCTTGGCCCAGGTAAATATGGTTATTCATATGAGCTTTACTTCTATAAAACTAGGTTACATAAAAGTGATTTTATGTAATCTCTTCTATTTTTTAAATGTTAATGACCGATGAAAAAAATTGATTCATTTATTATATTTAACATCATTTCTTTAACTAGAAAATCAAATTTCATTCAAATAAAAAATACGTGCATAGGTTAGATTTGCTTGTATATTCATGTGTAAATTAAGAAAAATACTTAAATCTATTTATATATGTATTAAAATATAATAATATTTTATATAATTGTTTATCTACATAATAGTAATATTTAGATGGTTTAGAGCTGAGAATGCTACTTAAAATTAATGTTTAGTATCAAATCATCTTCTTACTCTAATTTTCTACATTTATAGATGGACCTTATATACAGTAATATTAAACAAATAAAAAGGTTCTATGATAATATAAATGATGCTAAATACAATAAATAAAGTAAATTTTCTATAAAATATTAAAATATTAAAAATAAAGAATTATATAAAAGAAAGATTTCATATAAGCAGTCTTGTTACATATAATCATGGTTATATATATATATATACATATATATATCTATAATTATATTATATCCGATTAATCGTATATATCTATAATTATATTATATCCGATTAATCGTGTATAGGATCCTGTATAATTTTTTTTTTCAGTTTTTCATAAACATAAAGTGTGTTCGGAAAATGATAAAACTTTTGATGAAAAATTTTTTATGCAAAAATTTTTAAAATAAGAGAAAAATGTTATATTATAAGAATAAAAATGAGGAGCAAAAAAATAAAATTAAAATAGATTTAACTAGGTTAAATGTATGGGTAGTTATGTAAATATAATTAAAAAATATATAATTATATAAAAAGCAATAAAAAATAATTAAAAAATATAATAATTATAACGAGTAAAAAGTTTTAGCTTGGAAAGTTTTTTGAACAAACGAACATCCCTTATATCTTAAGAAAGTGTATTTAACACATATGCCAAGTTTTACCATGTTAGAATAATTTTATATATTTATTTTTTATTTTTAAAAATCTTCAGTCAATTTCACTCTTTACATTTGAAACTTTTTACTTTTCACAACTACTCTATTTTTTAATTATCTTTCACTTCTTCATATGCAACTATCTTAATTTTTAATATTTTTATACAACCACTCGCATATTTAACCTATCTTTTTTTCTGAGATTTTTTTTTATGAATATTTAACTTATCTAAGTTAACTTGTTCTCCGTACTTTTCTTCATTATTTTTATCATATTATATTATTTTTTCACATTTTAAAAAACTTTTATACTAAAAACTTTTTCTCGAAAGTTTTATCACTTCACACATCCTTACTTTTAAAAATTAAAAATAATAGATAAAAATATTATAAAATGATAAAACTTCATGAATGAATTAAATATAATTAAAAAATATATTTATAAAGAAAATCAAAAATCAAAAAATAAATATTGTATGTAAAGTCCCGCATTTTTTTTTGATAAAAAATAAAGTCTGGCATTCGATTCAATGCAATAGGGTATACTAAGTATTAGTACACTTGGGTGAAAAATTTTATTTTTTTGAAAATTTTTGTAAAACTGTTAATTTAAATATATTTAACAAATGTATTAAGTTCTACTATTTTTAAAAATTTGTACATATTTTTTTGATTTTTAAAAATAAATTTTTTAATCATTTAAAATGTTTAAAACATCCTTATTTTTAAAAAATCAAAAACTTACAAATCTCTATAATAAAACTTAATGCATATATTAATTATTAAATACTCTTAAATTAACAATTTTATAGAAGAAATCAAAAAATTTTAAAAATTGAGTTTTTGCACTCCCATGTACATGAGTGTACTACATAACAACCCATAAAGCCTATATGATGAAGTATATAATCATGGTTCATATATATACATATATGTGGAGAAGCATCATTATATACACTATGACGAATTTTAGGCTAAAGTATAACATTCATTTATTTTTAATATTAGTTATATTTTTTATTTTTCTTTATAAACATGTTTTTCTAAGTGTATTTGACATATATACAAAGTTTTGTCATTTTACAATACTTTTATATATTTATGAAGAAAAAATCAAAAAAATTATAACTAATTGTAAAAATAAACAAATGTTGTATTTTAACTTAAAATACATCATGACATGTATAATCAAGCTCCATATGTGTATGATGTTGGGTTCAATGCAACCATGGGTATTGAGCCTAAATGCATATGCTTGCATGGATTTTTTTTAAAAAAATTATTTTGAATCTTCGGCATTAATATGCGGGTTCAAGCATCAACTCATATAAAATTTACAATTTTTTGATTTTTTTTTATTTTTTATTTTTGGGAATCTCGAAACTGTGGGGAAAAAAGTTCATGCAGGCTTGTTCAACGAGGGTCTAGTGCAGTACCGAAATGTTCCGTTCCGGGAAGTGTGGTCAGTTTTTGAGATAGCGTCGCTTCATGTTCTATCTTTGCCCCTCAGATCAAATTCGCACGTAAGAAGATTAGAGGATTGTTAGTGAGAATGTCAGCACAGATGACTTACGCTTGACAATTCCCTCTTGCTCCAGAATCCAGACATGATCGTCAATCGTTTGCAGCAGAATCAGGGAGGAACTAATCTACTTCCTATCTTCTATATATCTCCCAGCTGCCCATATATCCACATTCTACTCAACTAATCAGCCTCAATCCTAATTGTTCACAGGTGTCGCGTTAAAACTCTTCGAGCCGCCTGTGACACCAAATTAAGGAAATCCAACGCTCCAGCTTTTCTCATTTCATTTTCCTTTCAGGCTTTGTTTGTACAGGCCAAACTCAATAGGCAAACAAGGAAATGAAAGGAAATCAAGGGAGAGAAGTTTGCCACAAATAAATAAAATACATAAGAATTTTGACATGAAAGAAAAGTAATGACAAGAAAAACAGATAATCAGTGTAGTTATGTCTCAAAGGATGAACATTTTTCTTTTCCAGCGAAGTAACGCACCATTCTAGACTAGAATCCAATCCTTCACATCTTCAGACTAATCTCTGTTGGCCATTTAGTAATACTAATTTGTATTATCCCTTTCTATTTGTAGGCCATCTATTGAAGAATACATGCCAGCATCAACATAGTTCTTCTATGTATCTGCCAATTACCAGCACAATTTGAGTATCTAGCAAAATCGATTACCACCAGAAGAATCCAAGGGAGAGAGAGAAGTGGAAAACGCTGAATTCCCATTGTATCATAGCTAAAAAAAGGAAACCCATGGACAATGAAGCATAACCATAAAATGCAGTTCGATTGAAAGAATGGTGAATTCCCATTATATCATAGCTAAAAAAAGGAAACCCAAGGACAATGAAGCATAACTGTAAAATGCAGTTCGACTGAAAGATTAATTTGTTTTTAGCAACTAGCTCATAAGGCAAGTCCTCCGAATCTCCTCATGTCTTCAGCCAAAGACATGTAAACATTCATCAAATTGTCCTTGGGTCAGGCTGTTTATTAGCTGAGTTAGAAAGTCCATACCTACAAATTAAACTGCAACATTAATAAAACAATAGCACTAACTCTCGAATTGTTTTGAAGCACAACTGCTTACATACCTGCGACTTTCAAAGCTTTGATTGGGGTGGATTTGGTGCCTTGGCAATCCTGATTACACCTTCTTGAGTCAATGATATGACAAGCTGGTCAGATGGCAGAAAAGTCAAATTGGCAACACAAAGAAAAGTGCTCTTGGCTAAACTATGGAAAAAAAATGCAATTTCGCATATAAAAGAATAAACCAACAAACACAGAATGTTTGTTTTTGCACAAAAAATCTATAGAGAGCATTCAAGCTGCTAGCAACCACGCTCATTCTAGCATGGTTTTTTTTTAAAATGATGATGATAATAAAGGAACCACATCCATTGAGAGAAAATAGCTGCTTGCCGAAGGCCAACAAGGAGATGATACAGCTATTGATCCAAATTCACACGCAAAAGAGATCAGATGTGAGTTTTCAATTCCTGGGGCATATGATCTGTTAGCACTTAAATCAGCAGATCAATCATCATTGATCTGTATCAAAGAAGTTGAGAACAACCATAATTTTTTTATAGTGAAAAAAGCATGCATCATGTCCAGTCCATGCATGATTTGTGCATTTCATTTCAATGTTACCTCCCCCTTTTGATTAAACATGCGTCCAGAAACAAACCCACGATTACGGCCACTTGAAGGGCTCTCTATCTGTACACCAGTAGGAGAAAAAATTACCTAGATGATAAGAATCCCAAAGTTCAAGATCTCAAGCAATGAAACCATCTGATACTTACTACAAATAATAACCATTCATCAGCTCTGAAGGGCCTGTGAAACCACATCCTGGAAAGAAAAAATCAAGGATACATCAATCAAAGGCAGTTGTAGTATTCCACACACCATAATATAGACTTCTTTTCTCCTCAACTGTACATCTTCTAAGGTCATCCCACGGCTGTAATTTTAAAGGGCCAAGCATTGCCAAAATTGGCTTGCCGTATCCGACTCAGAGGAGATCTAATAAGAACATGAATTCTTATGAATATTGCCCATTGATCGGGAGATATGGTGTATCTCAGTACCTTAGCTCTTTCACTCGTTTATCAGTTCCATCTAATTAACTTCCAACAACTTTCTATATTTTCAATCATTAATATTATCTTTCAACATGAAAATTAATCTGTTTTTAATTCACTTTATGACTAACTTTATCTATCTTTTTCTATTTCGACCATTCTCTTATTTTAAGAAAACTTTTTCAACTCGATACATTCTACATTTCTACCTATTGAGAAAATAAGTGTAACTAAGAAAGAGAAAGGGACAGGTGTGGTTCAAAGCAAGTAATAAGCCACTCTGTACAGCAAAAAATTTGAAATTCTAGAAATTAGCAAACAACAGAAACTTGCACAATAATTAAATATCACAAACCTGGAAAATTGCACAATAATTACACATCACAAAATTGATATCTTTCAATAATGAGAAGACCCAGGTAGTCCTATCTGAGGAGCCTTCTCATCTCTACCATTATGGTAATGAATGCCACTGTTTTGCTTCTTTTGTATCTCTCCTCAAGGAGGCACATCTTGGTATTTTTCCAGAAAACGCTCCTAACTTGCTTGGTACCCTTTTCTTAACTTTTTTTTTTATTTTTTATTATTTTTTATTTTTTATTTTTTTTTTTGGGAGCAGACCACTAGCAACCCCAAACAAATTATAGGTTATTCCATGCTATATTAAGCCTAAGCTCTGAAAATGAGTGTAAATTGTTAATTCAATGGTAGTTTGCACTTATCTTGGGTCTTGCCAATTATAGGTGCCGGTGAAGTCAACTTGAATATACGACAATGCTGGTCAAAAGGATTTTTTGCATGAAGCCCTTCTGCCCATCAGTCCCCACAACTGTTTCATGTTTCGCTAGCACCAGTATGATGTATATTAAAAAAAATCATGGAAGCACCTTTTTTGGTGGCATGTCCGTTTGCATGACTTTCATATATTACAACATAGAATGCTAGCATTGTCATCCACGACAATTTTTGCACATAGAAACCTTGCATTGTCATCTATAAAAATCATTCTTACTATCAGCAAAATCCATCGTCCAATTTTGCAGTATTATATGTACCTTCTAAAAAAATGCATACAATCAAGATTTTCAACAGGGTAGGCTCATGCCATGCAGAAGTATAGCCTGACAAAGATTCTTATATGGGCAGCACTTCAGGTCCACTTTCAGAAAACAAAACAAACCAAACCAGGTCCTCTAGCCCCTAGGATCAACATGGTCTACCACAGAGGCAAAAGCCTGGCCATAGACAGCCAACATATAAATTGCAGCATAAAATCTCTTGTCTTCATACAACCCCTGTGCGTGTGTATTCATATTTTAAGAAGAACATGGCACTTACGAGTGATCCAGGCTGAGTGATGCTGTCTTCAAGCCTCTTTTGCGGTGAGGATTGAGGCTTACACCTAAAAAATAAAGATCTGAGGCATATGCCACCACACATCTGCAGCACAACCATTTTGACAAACAATGAACTGTAAAATCTATAGTGGAAAATTCATGTTCTTATCCAATGCACCACTACATGAAAAGCAAATAATTAACTCCATTTTTCCAAAACATCGCCTCAATTTTCAGCCTTCTTGTACAAAGTGCATTTATAAAAAAAATATAAAGAAACAACATGTTAAGTATAGATGCTTCCATTCTGTGACTGAATGAATCTGATCTTCATAAATTATCATAATTTGTAAAAATTCAACAGATTTTGACTCAACGCCTTATTTAATATCATGCCAGAGAGCTTAAATTTTGATATTTCAGAATGCTCTGCAACAAAAGAAAATGATCATGCCCAAGCTCTTGTGACTTAGCATCATTGTCCTTCAAAGGGAAAAAATTTAATATCAGCTAGAGTTGATGGGCTGTTCGGTTTTTAATAATAATAATAATAAATTAGAAAATCTCAGCCAACAACTAAGCACCACAATGTCACCATCTGGGTGAGAAAACCAGCCTCATCTTTAATCAAATGCACGGCACAGGCCCATGGCATACACCATGTGTTTCAGGTCAAAAGCTTTCAGTCATGTTAACCTACAGAGTTGAAGTTCAATAGAACAACTGGAAGTGACTTCACAGCGCTGTATGGCAGAAAATCAACTTCATCAGATGGCGAAGCAAGCAACTGACGGCCGAAAGTTTAGCAGGGTGCATAATCGAAGCAGCATCTTTACCAGCAATAGAAGATGCATCTATGCAAACTAAATTAGTCAGGGTCTGAAAACCTAAGCCAGATAGAAAAAACTACCGACCTATGTAAAGCAAGGTCATCTGAAAGTTGTCCTCTAGCTTTAAACCAATACTTCAAGCTGCATAGTTCAAAGAGTTTCATCAAATTGATATGTATCATACTTAATGCAAAAAAATTATCTCTGTAGTTTCATTGAAAGCTGCAGTCAAGGATGACAGAAAAGGAAATGTCAGTACAAAGAATGAAAGAAAATAGATCACACCTTGGATGAGATTGGTATTGTCTGTCTGTGTGGTTCAGCTCACAGAACCTCATTTCGATAGGCCACAGTACAAAATCCTTCCTGGCAACCTTGTTCCGATAGGCCCTGACATCGCCAGGCTATAAGGTACATTTAAATGACAACAAATGGGAAACAACAAAAGATATTTCCAGAAGTAGATTGGGGGAATCTTATTGCATAAGCGGCAAAACAAGAGTGACACTGAAAACTCGTGTCTTTACATTCCACCGCAAGTGCACTACATCCATAACTGATCATTGGATGTTGCACCAAGTCATGTCCTACTATCAAGCAGGTAAAAAAAACTCGACAAGTTTTGAGAGCACCACCAAGGAATCACATCCAACTTCATTGAGTCAGCCAGCCTGATTATCAGGATGGTGACACTGATCAGGTATACAGTGGGATTCACCTTATTAATTGTGTGTTGCTGGTCTCAAACCAAGAAAGTATAAACCAAGTAGCTTACAGTAGAGTATGCAGATTTAGCATTACAGAAGCTCTTGATTGACATGTGCAAGAAAGAATGGTCTCACACAATTTCTATAATGGTTTTGAATTGTTCAAAATTAAGAAACTCATATTTCTACTACTGTATGATTCCCTGTTAGTTTCCTCATAAGCGAATTTCACAGAAGCTGAGCAAGATGACAAAACCTTACCGTCCATAGGTGTGTGTTACCCAAGTGGATCACACAGGCTTGCTGCCACCGGAATCATGAAAGCATATTAAATGCCAATAAATGTCCAGAGTGTCATTGCCACAATTAATCATTGTGACATCATCTCATTTTGTTTCCTACATAAGTGGAGTCAGCACTGACTTTGTGCTCATTCCCCAACTGCAGAATGCCTTTCCCAATAGGGTTCTTCACTAGTATCACAACCCAGATTCTTGGCATCATGAAATTGTAAAGTGGATCTTACTTACATGGGTAGGCGCGGATCTGTGAGACGCTTTTCTTGCAGCTCCTCCATTGACAAGAGCTGCAACAAGAACTGAATTAGCTAGTGGTAAAATCCTTTGGAGCAATGAAAGAAGGGCAATGGTAAAATCAGTTTGATATAATCCAAGGTTTGCGGGCTGCAATAAGAGCTTAATGAATTACTGGTAGAATCCTTTGGAGAAATGAAATCTAGATAAAGGTAAAATATGCATTTAATATCAAACCTTGGTTTGCCGGGCTTTCTTTAAGCACAATACCTTTCATAAATCTATAATTTGGTGCCATGATAGAATATTAGGAGAAATGAATGAACCAAGGTAACATACAGGTTTACCACCAAATCATGGTTGATAGGCCTTCTCAATTACAAGTGCATTTACAGATCTACTCCTTGGTGGCATAAAAATAAAAATTAAATTAACACTCCCTCCACAATCAGAAAAATGATAATAATGGGGGAGGAGTCTTCACATTGCAACCAACATTTAGTGGCAGCACATTGTTCAGAATTCTCTGCAATGTCAAATTCCTCACCAACTGAATAATTGTATCATTTGTTACCTTCTCTGGAGGAGACACTAAAGGCATCTTGGCCTCCTGATGTTCAAAACCCGCTTCTGCTTTCTGAAACAAATAAAAAAAATATCAGAACATTCACTTTGAAAAAAAAATTGCGAAAGAAAGTTTTGCTACTACTGATCCAATTATTACAGCATATCATATCACATCATTTTTCCTCTCTCCATCCACATTCCTACAATCCATTTTTCAGCCTCTTTTACAACTCTTTTTCCAAACCGCAAACAAGAGAAAAAATGAGAAGAATTTAAGAAAAATAGGGATTAGGATAGAAAAGGAGAAGAACTTGAGGAGAAGAAAAGAACCAATAATTAGTCAACTAAACTGAACCAATGCCTTGTCCCTAATGCAAGCTGCTCTATTTTTTGTTAAGACTCGTAAGTAAACAAATTCCTAATTTTTCCCAGTTATTAATAAAAGTCCTAAACAAAATTAAAATTTCTAATCTAAATCATTTGTCAAGTTGAGCTTCATTGTTATACTTTACACCTACAGTGAACCCCAAGTCAAATAATCACATATTTAAAAAATCTCAAATATATATAAAATAAATGAAACCATGATGAAAATTCCCTGTCTGAATATCTACCGCATCCTGTTTTAAATCATTAATGACACATACAAAATTGCTTCTACAGATCTTATAGCCCAGCACAAGGAAACACACTAGAATCCAGTTTTGAACGTCATAAAGAGAGTAAAGGAAGTTTTTATGGTGGTAAAAACTGATTAGAAACATTCACAGAAGAAATTTTGGCACAAGGTCGGCACATGCCTAGGTAGTCCTCGGCAAGTGGGAGAATCCCAGAGTTCCCGTTTTGTGAGAATCCTGGACTCCCAGGCATCCAAGGTTTTTCCTCCGCTACTCAAGTATTGTCCTCTGGTTAAGCTGCACTCATTATCATTATGATATTGTTATTAGCAGACTGCTTTTCCTGTTTTCCACTGTAGTTTTGGCATATGAACAACATCCACTCAATATCATGGGAAATATATGGTTCCAGATTGATGTAATCATTAGCTGATTAAGCGCCTAAAAATATGAAAAAGGTAAAGCCAGGCTAAAAAAGGGCACCTGTATGCTAATCAATAAGACTTCACAACATGTTAGGAAATTATATCCAAAAAGTTGACACCACAAAGATTTACCTGAAAAGAAGCAAGCAATGTGAATACTATATCTCCCCGTTGCATTGCGTCCACACGACGGGTAGCAAAACTATTTCCATCACGTAAACGATGAACTTGATATATTATTGGCACTGCACATATTTATACAGGAAGAATGACAGTATGAGAAAGAAAGAAAAAATTTGAACAAAACGTATTAAATGATATATAAGAACCAACAATGAACATGAGAAAAGATGAAAGAAAAACACTTCAAAACTCTAAATAATGAACAAGGTAGAAGCGATGAGTAAAAGACCAGAATTCCTCATGTAACCATCTACAATCTCCAAACTCAAAGGATGCTGTTAGCTTTACTTCTTGAATGGGATTAATGGATGGAGATCCAAGTTACAACACCCAAAGTTTTCTTTTTTTTTTTTGGTAGTTTTTCTTTTTTGAGTTGGTTATCTCTTTGTATTAATTGTAAGGTTATCCCAGGTGAGAGCTTAGCTTTGCAACATAGATTATTAGTAATAGATATATATATACACAAAAAGAGTCAACAAAAACTAAAGGTAATATAATTCCAAAAATTAAATGGTGAAATTTAAAGGGAAACAACATAGAACTTTTTAGTAAAAGAATGATGGAAGAAGGAAAATGGGACACATAAGAAGATGTAGTAGAATCAATGTAAGATAAAATGACAGCTAACATAAAAGAAGTACGATAAGTATTGTAGATATATATAAAAATCGTAGATCCTCACATAGAGAAACTTGGTGGTGAAATGAAGATGTTCAAAAAGCTATAAATGTTAAACAAGAAAAGTTTAAAACATGACAGAGAAATAAAAATGATACGAACTCACAACAATACAAATTATCAAAAAAAGCTACTAAAAAATTATTACCGATGCTAAACACAAAGCTTATGAGAACTTATATGACAAATTAGGAACCAGACAAGGTGAAAAGGATATTTTTAAGTTGGCTAAATTAAGAGAAAATAAGGGCAAAGATTTAACAAATGTTAGATGCATTAAAAGTGATAACCAAAGAGTCCTAGTCAAAGATGATGAAACCAAAGAAAGATGGAAAACTTATTTTTATAGTTTACTAAATGAAACCTCACACGAATATTTAACATTAGATATTAGTTTAAATAGAGAAGAAAATAGGAATATCAGTTATTTCCCAAAAATTTGAATATTTGAAGTAAAGGAAGCTCTAAGGAAAATGAAAACAGAAAAAACCTCAGGCCCAGATAATATACCAATTGAAGCATAAAAGTGCATGAGAGATGTAGGTGCAACATGGTTAACAAATTTTTTTAATAAGATTATAAAAACAAAGTTAATGCCAAGTGAATGGAGAAAAAACATTATAGTTCCAATTTATAAAAATAAAGGAGATATTCAAAATTGTGCAAATTATCGTGGAATAAAATTAATGAGTCATACTATGTAATTATGGAAAAGAGTAATTGAACATAGACTAAGATGGGAAATTAATGTATCTGAAAATCAATTCAGTTTTATGCCAAGAAAATCAACCACCGAAGCTATTTTCTTACTTAGACAACTATTTGAAAAGTATAGGGAGAAGGAAAAAAAACTTATATATGAGTCTTATTGATTTAGAAAAATCTTATAATCAAGTACCAAGAAAGTTAATGTGGCAGGTGATGAGAAAAAAAGAAATGAATAACAGATACGTTGATATTATTAAAGATATGTACAAGGGGACTGTTACAAATGTGAGGACCATTAGTGGAGATATTAGTGTCTTCCCCGTTAAAATAGGTCTACATCAAGGCTCAGCCTTGAGTCCTTACCTTTTTACCTTAGTAATAGATGAAATTACTAGACATCTCCAAGAAGTACCTTGGTGTATGTTATTTATAAATGACATTGTTCTAATAGATGAAACTAAAGAATGACTAAATTTAAAATTGAATAGGTGGTTAGATGCTCTAGAATCTAATGGTTTTAGAATTAGTCGCACTAAAATTGAATATATGAAATGCAATTTTAATAATGAGAACCCAAATGAGGAACCAATTAGGATTTTAGATCAAGTAGTAACAAGAACTAATCACTTTTGGTACTTAGGATCAATAGTTTAAGAGAACGGAGAAATTGAGAAAGATATAATTCATAAAATTCAAGCAGGATGGAAGAAATGGAGAAGTGTGTCAGGAATTTTATGTGATCGTCGAGTTCCAATCAAATTAAAAAGGAAAATTTTATAAGACTAAGATTAGACCTGCTATGCTTTATGGAGCATAATGTTTGGCAATTAAAGAACGACATATACAAAAAATGAGTGTAGCGGAAATGAGAATGTTAAGATAGATGAGTGGTAAAACAAGAAAAGATAAAATTAAGAATGAAATAATTCGAGAAAACTTAAAAATGAGATCAATTTGTGATAAAATGAGAGAAAATAGATTAAGATGGTTTTGTCATATTAAAAGGAGGCCTGAAGTGGCACCGGTTAGAAAAACAGAGTCTATCCAAGTAGAAAGTGGTAGGAAAATGAGAGGAAGACCCAAAAAAAAATGGATGGAAGTAATTAAACAAGATTTAAAAATATTACAAATTACAGAAAATT
>JAXCLR010000050.1:300288-320022 GCA_035584095.1 Annona squamosa | reverse complement strand
GTAGGAAAATGAGAGGAAGACCCAAAAAAAAATGGATGGAAGTAATTAAACAAGATTTAAAAATATTACAAATTACAAAAAATTTAGTCTTAAATTGCCAAGAATTGCGTAACAGAATCCATGCAGCTGACTCCACCTAGGTAGGAAATGGCTTATGATGATGATGATAATGATGATTTTTTGAGTTGGTTGCTCACAACAGTATTTTCCTAATTGCCTGAGATTTGAAATAAGATGTCCTTAACTGACAAGCATATTAGGCAAAGGACAACAAAAGTTTTGCTCCAATTGCAAATTGAATTGACAACCTACATCAATATTTTTTTGCATCCTATGTCATATTGATTCCAGAGCTCCTATAAGCATTGTACAACATGTAAATCTTTTTTTTTTAATTTATTTATTAGAGTACTACATGTAAATCTTGATGCAATCATAAATGAGCAAGGATTTTAGAAAGTTAGTCTCCTAGCTAAACAAGTTAGTCTCCTAGCTAAACAAATTATTTTAAATGCAATGGGTGAAGTTGATTTCCCATGATCGTCAAAGTGGGCCAAAAACTATACATGTGTGTGCTCCATATGCATGTCTACGAATATACGTCGATATAAATATAGAGATATGTTATAGTGCTGTCTGACTACATCATAGCTATGGTGCAATCCACAGCAAAAAAGGAGCCCATATGTATTTAAATGTATTAATAATTTATTTAATTTTATCATAAAAGAATTATATTTTTTATGGTTTAGGTGTTGAAAATAT
This sequence comes from Annona squamosa, assembly GCA_035584095.1. Lineage (NCBI taxonomy): Eukaryota > Viridiplantae > Streptophyta > Magnoliopsida > Magnoliales > Annonaceae > Annona > Annona squamosa. Next base: position 319,257 of record JAXCLR010000050.1, on the reverse strand, counting down.
AATTTTAAAATTTTTATTGAAATTAAACTATTTTATTATGTTGATTTTGTACCATTTTCAGATGGAGTTCATTCACATATCTAATTTGAATGAAAACTAGTATGCAGCTAAAATAAATAATTTTAAAAAAAATGAGTGAGATAAATTATAATTTTATGATCAAATGAGATAAATTATAATTTTATGATCAAATAAGGCTCATTATACTGAACTGCAGAGTGCAATCCGATTGCACTGTAATATTTTCCATGAAGTATATAATGTATATAGGGTAATATGATTCAAGCACTCATATATACCGAGCCTCAATACATACATTTGTTGTGAGTATTTTCTTCAATTTTTTTATTTTCATTTTTATGTGAGCCCACATATATTTAATTTATATATCAAAATTTACATATATTTTTTGTAATTTCAAAAATCAATATTTTTACTCCCATGTAACATTAAATGGAATGAAAAAATTTTTATTTTTGGAATATAAAAATATATATACAAAAATCTATAATGGTAAATTTTAATATATACACACACACATATACAAATTACAAGTAGACCCCATAAAAATGAAAAAGGACTTAAACACCTGTATGTATTGAAACTTGGTATATATATGTGTGTATTGAATCATTAATCTCGTGTACATGTGCATGTATTGAATCATTAATCATATGTATATATGTGGGGTAATGATTCAATGCAACTGAGGATTCATCAAGACTTGATTTTGGAATGTTTGCAAATATATTGAGATCAATTTGATTTGCCATCTGTTAATAAATATAATAATTTTTTTGTTATTTCATAGTTTTCACAAAAATATTCATGAAATGGAATTAATAAACAGTTCAGACAAATGGATAGGACAACTCACGGATACTCTCCATACACTTCAACGTGCATGGTATGAGGCAATCAAAAGTTTGAGCTTCCATTGTGTTTCTTGTTTAATCAATTAGAAATGTTGTAGGTTAGGAATATCTAACACACTATACAAAAGCGAAAGAAAGCCAAATGAGCTGGGTTGTATTAGTTTCATGCAGAAAAACATTTAGTTTTAGTAAGTCTCTGTCTCCTCAGTTGCACCAAGAAGCAAATTGATTAACCTGTACAGAACTATTATAAGAACCTTTGCAATTTCTCATCTGGAAATTTCTTTTAAACGAAAATCTTAAGCTAATTGACTCAATTTTGCAAAAGATGATCCATGTGACTAACACTGAGAATCCAAGTTCGAAATTCACCACTTCTGATATGAGATCAGAAAATACTTACAGGTAAGGTCCCCGACACGCAGAAAATATGAATGCAAACTGTGCACGAGCTTGAGGCAATCAACAGTCTTAGATGCTGCTGCTAGTGCCTGGAAATTATGAAATGATAGCAAGAATTAGGAACCCAATTGGATAAATTAGATCCATGAAATTGATATATCTACTTCAAATTCAACAACCGTCATTATCACAATTGTTCGCACTTTTTAGGGTACCACAATTAGCATATGCATACAAAAGCATGTGAAGACTGTCGTTAAAAGGCGGGCATGTTACTTTCAGTTCCTTTCTAAACTGGGCAAATGGATGGTCATCCACCTATAGAATAAGCACTAAAGAGAGGTAAGCATCGAATTTTAGCTAGCACTTTGCATTTGCATATTCTGTGACAAGATACCATGTTAAATTCACTCAAGTTCCCATAAGAAACACTAGACAATAAATGTCTCATATGCCCTTGGATAAGAGTATGATTAATTGAGCTCTATCTTATGCAGCCAATTAAATTTCTCATAGCTTTTCTTTGACCATCTTGGCTTGGTTTATGTAGGAGCATGGAAAAAATTATAGAAACCTTCACATTTCTAAAATAAGAACTTGGAAGGCATGGCAATGACAGGCTAGTCATCTGATGAAAGAATAAAAAGATTTTTAAAAAATTTAAACAAAGTAAGTACCTGTCCCACAAACTGCCCTCCAAAAACTTGTGCAAACTTTGGAGCATCTGGTAATGTAAAGCCACGGAATATATTAACCTTGAGAATAAAGGAAAAAAGAATATCAGAAACCTCAAACAAATCTATTAAAATTCTAGAGAGTAAAAGGAGAAGTGGAGAGAGAGATGTCTGAAGACCAGGACTTTGATGCCTTTTAAGGCTTAAAAAAGTTGTGTTAATAAAGAGAGAAGGCAAATAAATTTGGTTAACCTATTAGAGTTGTAAGCAAAAAAGGTCGAACAGTATTCTTAGCTAACTTGTATGAAAAGCAAACCCGAAAAAAGTAATAATATCTTCTAAGAAGAACATCCAATCTTCAATAACTTCTATAGTGCCAGGCTAAGATACAATTTTCCAATTGTTAGGTGAAGCTTCATACTGCTACTCTGTAATTATGCCTGTTATAAATATTTTTGAAATATGACACTTCTAGATCCCCATCAATTCTCCTCAGCTTGAAAGAATTTGCTACTAGAGAGTTTTGATTATGATATATTCAGGAATGTGAGGATCTAATCAACAAAACTCATCTCACTGAGCCAAGTGGCATCATACTCTAATTTGTTCCCCCACTTGACAAGATATTGTCAGATGATGTTCCTCCAGTTAGACGCAGCTAGTGGAAGAATAGGCATTAGTGCTGACCCAGAAACACTATTTGTTCCAAGTTATGAGAACAACGGATGACAACTTTCACATGGGTCAGAACAACCGCAGCTGTCCATATAATTATTGTCCCTGTCATTCTCATTGCTGTTCTATGGTTGCTTTTCATTTCTGTTGTAATTCCTTTTTCTTTCTGAGGTTTGCTTTTGTTCCTCTCATTTCTTTCTTTTCCATTACTGACGTTTCTGGTCTAGCCATTGATAAGAACCAGAACCTAAGAGGACAGAACAAGAAGCTAAGAGAACTATGTGCCTTCTCATAGGTCATGCACTCATCTCTTTTCCTTTCTGGAAATTAAAGATTAAGCCAAGATTTACATCAGACAATTCGCACATACAAATGTATTTATCTTGATCGGAGTAACAAGGATGGTGCATGATCTGACATTTATTGTAAGTTCTTTGAACATACATCTATTGGCTCCAAATGCAGTATCTGCTCCACCAATGAACATGAATCTACTGCCCCATCTGCATGCCAGATGGATTTCGATTGCAGCAAAGCACTGTGTTGATGGTGTAGCACCAAGCATGTGAGCTGCTAAACTAACGACAAGTCAGAGAACCCTGATATCAAACCAACAAATTTTCATGCATGTACTGTTGCAGTTATAAATTACCAATGATATATATTGAGACAAATAATTTCAATAGCAGCTGCTACCTTAGTCGAAGCAATGACATTGGTCTGATGGATGGACGTAATAGTACCTATGAAAAGGCAACAATGTAGAAAACAGTTAAGAAACATTATGAAGGGAAAAGAAAAGATAAAATGCAATAAAACCATTACCAGTCTGTTTTATATTTGTCCTGTGTTTTGTAATTCTATAATTGTTGTTGTTGTTATTTGTGAGTGGCAATGGATGCACATATAGCAGTAGATACAGGAAAAGGGCAGACTAAGACAACCAACAATCATCAACAAAGCATCTTCTCATATTATACCTTTGTGTTTCCACAAAATTTTCCAATCTGCTCCTAGCTATATTTGGCAATGAGGAAAAAATGTGGAAAGTTTTCTACACCTGTTTCCACTACCTTTCTTCAAATTATTTTTAATTTCTAACATGAACTGGCATTTTTACTACATAAAAATCCCTATTTCTCTCCATTATTCTCTATATTCTACGCATTATTTTCCATCTCATACAGAAGGCATGTGTATTTTATTTTTATTAACTGTATGTCTAATTATTACCCATATCAAATCATAAAATTCTTTTCCCTCATTTTCCGTAACCCATATTCATTTATTTCCTCATTATTTTCTTCATTCCCAAATAAGCATACAACAGCACAGGGCAAAAAAAAAAAGAAAAAGAAAAAGAAAAACCACCACTTTTCATCATTAGAACAATACAAATGACACTATGAAGAGGCATCGGTGCATTTCTGTGTCCATTTGTTATTCAAGCTCCAAGATTCGGCTGCATTAGTTCCCAGAGAAATACTCATCAAGATCTCATGTGGTAAAATCACATATGTTAGCTAAGACAGCCAAGACTTGATCAAACTACTGTGGAAAGAAAATTTGAAAAGCCAACAGAATAAGATTAAAATCAATAATTATAAAAGAAGGATTCAGAGCAAGTTTTTAGGCATGGTGATAATGATGACCTTGTAAGCAAAAATAGGTGATGCTAAGTTTAATCTATTGATCTGGGAATCACTAACCCAATCTTGAATGCTCCTCTAAAAACAGAGAATCCATCACGCAAATGAGACTTGCAACTGAAATTAGAAATCATGATCATATGCAACCAAATGCTCAAAGCAAGCAACGTGTTAAGTGTTCATTATTCTGATGATAGTATAATAGGTACTTCCCATAAACACAACTCAGACTTCTTTTAAAAATACCACCCATTCCTATATTGAAGTTCAAGACCTCTTCCCCTGGTAACAAATTAAAAAACCTAAATTAGTGTCCAAAAACCTCAAAAGCTAATGAGAATGTCACAGTAGATCCCTTAACTTTGGGATCACTAGATCATATTTGATATTCATATATCTGGTTGATATAGTCATTGGTATACTTCTTGTTGTGCTGAATTCGTTCATATATCTTTTCAAATAGCATGCATGGTCATGAGTCCTGAAAATAACATCAAAGGATGAACAAACAAAAGAAAAACACCTATTTTTTAGGAAAAAAGCCATAGTCAACCAAAAAAGGAATTAACTCTTAGCTTATCAGCAGGGAAACTTAATACATACCATAGCCAAAGTAATCATACTTCCTTAAGTTAATCTCTGGACGATTGCCTTCTTCTACATAGAGGGGTTCAGAAACCTCAGCCTGCCAAGATTTAATGTTAAAATCAGTGCATCTCAAACTATAATATGCAAAGTTTTCACCAATGTGGATAGTAGCAAGTTTTGAATGGATCGTTTGGACTGGGAAAAGAGATTGATATGATTGGGGGTAATTATAATGAATAAAGACCAAATAAATAGGGTTTTTTTGCATGAAAAGATGAAAAATACTCACTGAAAATACAAGAAACAGGAAAGGTGTAATTTTTAAGGTTGTTAAGATTTCAAATCATGTTAAAATAGGTGGGAAAAGAGGTGGAAAACATTTCTACCTCTCCCTGTTCCTCAGATAAGTCCATCATTCAAACTTGTCTTCCACACCATGACAAGATTTAAAATGACCATTTTCCTTCTTGAGCAATGAATGAGGGAAAAAAAAACATGTACCTCAATCCTCATTGTGTGATGATAATGTAAATTCAGAAACCGTTACAAGTCACAAGAAATGAAGTGAACACAAGGCAATTCTAAATAGTTTAACAAAAGAATATTTGGACTTCCCACTCAACCATCCATCTTGTGAATGGGCTCTCTATTATTAGGCAGCCCAGGTGAAACCTAATAGCCTCCATCTGCCAGGAATCATCATCTTCGCTACTATTATACAAAAAGCTAGAGGTTGTGCATATGAATGCGAAAACTGGAGCAAAACATTACCATTCCCTCCCAGATGAAATAAATTCCATCCCCAATCTCTCCTTCGCGAACAACGTAATCGCCGTGATCTATAAATACAGCAAGTAAAAAATAAAGAGCTTAAGTTAAGACAAAACTATCGCTTTGGTATGAACATTTAAGCCTCTAAAATCAAATCAAAGTAAGTATTGCCCGAGGATAAGCACATGCATGCATTTATAATGAAAATATTGGTTTCATTTAAAAATAAAAATAAAATTGCTGCTGCCAAACATTTCACAACGATATGTGAAACCAATCATGGATTAAAAGCATGCCACATTTATCTTCTGTTGAGTAGTCCCGTCCATTACTTGAATGAATTTCTCCAAAACAATACCCAAAGCAGTTCTTCTACGGAAGTTTCTTGAATTCATATGCGCGAAAAAAAGAAGGAAATTTCCTAATCGAACAGCAAGTGAATCGATTTTAAATATTCACAGCCAGTTAGCAAGCAGATCTCACCGTAGTGTTTGAATTCTACTACTTCCGCAATTTTCCGCAGCGATGAGCTGGGTAGCCGTTGTAGCAATGGAACCTCCCCAAGAAATTCAATGACTGCATGGACTCGAAGAGAGAGATGTTCCGAGGCGTCGGAAAAGATATACAAAAATTAATAAGCCAAATTAGAACTTTTTTGGGGGAGTCAAAAACGAAAACTGGGGATTCAGCGCACTCGTGAACAAGTGAATTTTTTTAAAATAAAATAATGAAACAAAAAAAGGCATAAAAGAGCGGCAGGAATGTCGAAAGCAATAACATTTTTCTAATTAAAAAAATAAATAATAATAATAATAATAATGGAAATTCTGTTGGTTCACCTGACTCATGATCCATGGAAGAGCGTAGAAGGAATTTGGAGGCAAAGACGTCTTAACAGTTTTTTTGCACTTCCTCTTTTCTCTCCAGCTTTTTTTTTTTTTAATCAAGATCCCGCTTTTAGCAGGCAGCAAGACCAGAAGAGAACGGAGAATCGACGCACAGGCGATGGAAATGCAATCGCAGCATAGCCGGCAGCGGTTGTCCGGGTTCAAACAGATTAGTCACGTAACGGACCGTCTACCACGCACACGAGTTGATATAGGGTGCGTTTTCGTAACGAATAAAACTTTTGGCGGAGGGTGCGTTTGTTCTGAGGTAAAATTTGTAATGAAAATTTTTCAAAGTAGAAATTGTCAGGTTGATAGAAAATGATGTGATATGATAGGAGTAATAATAAGGTGTAAAAAGAATAAAATTAAAATAGATATGGTAGTTGTATGGGTACTTGTGTAGAAATGACTGAAAATAGGATTGTTTAGATAGGAAAGGAAAATGTGAAAAAATAATTAAAAAATAAGATAATTATAAAGAGTGAAAAGTTTTTGATTGAAAAAGTTTCATTGACACATTTTGTGTGTAACCAAACACACCTGAAAATTTTTGGAAGATAAAAGTTGTCAAATGATGTGATATGATAATGATAATGATAAGTAGTAAAGGGTATAAAGTTAAAATAGATAGGTTAGTTGTATGGATAATTATGTAGAAATGATTGAAAAGTAGGGTAGTTATATAGGAAAATGTGAAAAAAATAATTTAAAAATATGATAGGTGTAGATAATAAAAAGTTTTAGATTAAAAAGTTTTAACTTGACATGTTTTATTAATTACAAAACGCACCCTTAAGGTTCTCAACCGTAATCTTTCAAGAACAGCATTTACAGGTAAAAACTAAAAAGAAAAAATAAAATATACAAACATATTTCATGATATCAATTTCCATTATTAGTGCTGTACTATTATGTAGACTCTCATGATTAGTTTGGATGGTACCAGTGATATTTCACAAGTTGCAGGCTCCAGTTATTACGCGAGCTCTCGCCGCAAAACAATTGCATTTGATTGGATTAAGGTTTTATTTTCAATTTGATGAAACTTGAGTTTAGATGTGTCTGATTTAAAATAAAAAATTTTAATGTAAAAGTTATTAAATTAATAGAAAATGATGTGATATTACAAAGATAATAATAAAGTGTACGAAAAATAAAATTAAAATAGATAGGTTATTTAAAAAGATAGTCTTGTATAAATGATTTAAAAGTATGGTCATTTTTATAAAAAAATGTAAATAAATAATAAAAAAATATTGTAATTATGAAGAATGATAAATTTCGTATTAAAAAATTTTAGTTAACAACTTTTGTCCCCCAGCCAAATACAATCATTAGAATAGAAAAGTTGATATTATATGAAAGGAGTTAGTTATGGATAAATAATTAAAAAGTAAAGTCATTATATAAGAAAATTTAAAAAAAACTAAAGCTTATCGTAATGATGAAAAGTAAGAGATTTATGAATGCATTTAGGAATTCATATACTCTCTATATGAAAAATTGTCGACATAAAAGTTTTGAAATGAGAAAAATGAGATGACATAACAGCTGTAATGGTAAAGAATAAAAAAAATTGTTAAAATAAATAGATTAATTATACAGACAATTATATATAAATAATTTAAAAGTAAGATAGTCATCTAAGAATATATAAATAATTATTTTAAAAATATGATACTCATAGAGATTGAAATGAATCTAAAAATAACTAAAGCTTATAGTAATTATGAAAAGTAAAAGATTCTGTGTATGCGTTTATGAAATTGTATGGGGTGTGTTTGTTTAGGCAGAAAAAATGTGAACCAAAACTTTTTATTCTAAAACTTTTCACTATCTATAACTATTTTATTTTTTAATTAATTTTTCACATTTTTTTATACAAACTACCATACTTTTTAATTATTTATATATAACTACCGATATCACTAATCTATTTATTTTAACTTTTTTTTTACTTGTCATCATTACTTCTATTATATCACATCATTTTCTATCAATTTGACAACTTATACCTAAAAACTTTTCATCAAAATTTTTATCCATAGTCAAACATACCCATAATCTTTATATGAAAAGTTTTTTATTAAAATGAGAAAAATGAGGTAACATGATAGGTGTAATGGTAAAGAATGAAAAAATATTAAAATAGATAAATTAATTATATGAACAATTGTATATAAATAATTTAAAAGTAAGATAATCATATAAGAATATGTAAATAAGTATTTTAAAATACGATAATCATAAAGATTGAAATGTTTTACGTAAAAAGTTTTTAGTTTTTCATGCTATGAATTGAAAAGTTTTTAAATAATGAGTTTAGGCATGTTTGTTAACATTAAAATGTTCCAAATTAAAAATTTTCAATTTAAAATTTTTCATTTTCTATAATTATCTTTTTAAAATTGTTTGTACATCTCTTACTAAGACAACGGTCTTACTTTTAAAATTTTTTTACATAATTATCTATATATATAATCATCAATTTTAATTTTATTTTTTTTTTACTTTTTATTATTACCACATCATACTACATTATTTTTTTCACATTTTAAAAAATTTTACACAATTGGTCAAAAGGAAAAATTGCTCTAGAGTATACTTGTTTATAACAAAAACTTTTTAACCAACACTTTTCAATTTAAGGGTGTGCTGAGAAAGTAACAAAATTTTGGATGAAAAATTTTTTGGTATAAAGTTTTTAAATTAAAATAAAATTATGTGATATAATAGGAATTGTGATGGAAAATAGATGAAATAAAGTTAAAATAAATATTTAATCGTGTATATGGTTATATAAAAATGATTGAAAAATATGATAGTTGTATAGAAAAATTTAAAGAACTAATTAAAAACTAAGATAGTTATAGAAAATATAAAGTTTTAAATATGAAAAGTTCTAGTTTAACATGTCCAAATGCATCAATTTTTTTACTTTTCACAATAATTATATTTCTTAAATTACATTTCACATATTGATATACAATAATTATATTTTTCCATCATTCTACATATCTATCCATGTAACTAGAATGCCTATTTTAATTTTATTACTTTTACTCTTCACCATTTCCCTTTTATTTCATAACATTTTATTCTCGTTCAAAAACTTTGATTGTAATAAATTTTTTATCACTTTCCAAGGTTATCTTAAAACAATACACGACATCACTTTATACACACATAAGTAGTAAAACAAGGAAGACCTAAAAAAATGATTAAAGTAATTAAATAATATTTAAAATTTTTATAAATTACTGGAAATTTATTCGTAGTTAATGAGAATGGTGCAACAGAATCGTGCAACCAACCCTTATCCTCTCCGTACATACCTTTTATAAAAAAGTCAAGTGCATCCAAAGTTGCTATTTCAAGTGCTCTCTTCGAGTACTGCAAATCTTTTCACGTTGATTGCGTTGTCCCTGGCTAACCTTTTTGGACCGTTATCAGGTAACCTCATCGGCATGTTTTTGATGAAGATGATGCATAAGTAAATCATAAGGTACATGCAGTTGAAGATTTTTCTCAAATATACCGTTACATTTGAGCCTAACTTCAAATATATATGTCTTGAAAATTTTAGATATGCTAAGAAATGCCACTTTCATTAAAAACAATTGTTTAAATTTTTATAAATGCCTAAAATACTTCTATTATAAAAACAAAATAGAAAGAAAATAAAATTACAACTCTCAAAATTCAAAGTTTATGTGTAATTAGGCCATTGATGAGTAATAATATTCAAAATTTTAATAATGTGTACAATTTGATGGGCATATCAGTAATTTTACATATTAACTAATGATGTTAATTTATGAATTAAGGGTGTGTTTGGCAATGAGTATAAAATGTGAAGTTACTTTTTAATTTAAAACTTTTCACTCCTCATAATTGCTATATTTTTTAATTATTTTTTAATACATTCCTATACAACTACAATACTTTTCAATCATTTATATACACTTGTCCATATAGCTAACATATCTATTTTAACTTTATTTTTTTACTTTTTATTATTACTCTTATTATATTACATTATCTGATAATTTTGATTGTTCAAAACATTTCATCAAAGTTTTATCTATTCCTGAACATACCCAAGTGTTTCTGGTATTACTTGCAAACTCATTGAATATATATAAAATTTTTAAAAAGTAATGAATATACGTAAGATTAGGGTACAATTGTAGGAAGCATATTTGGGAATAGTAAAATGCAAAACAACCCAGCAAAATAAAATATCGTATTCTTCTTTTGAAGTTAAAAATCCTGCATTCTTTTTTTCTTGATGTAAAAATCCTGCATTCTTATACGGACTATTATGCCAAAAAAAAAAATACACACACACACGTGCACACTGAAAATTAGAAGCGGACCACTCGACTCACTGCCTTCTGGCGATGGCCCGCCTGGACGGTGGAGATTTCGTTATTCCATCCGCGCCCGGAAATCTGCGCAGTGCGACTCAAGCATAGCAGCCTTATCTCCCATCCTCTTTCTGGAAGAATCTCGTGCCTTTTGGTCCTTTGGAAGAGCAAGGGTAGAAAGAAGAAAACGAAGAAACTCCAAGGCGGAAAATAAAATAAAATAAAATAAAATAAAAATGGCTGAAAAGTTGGCACCGGAGAAGCGTCATTCCTTCATCCATGGCGGTTCGTACGTCCAACCTCCCTCTCTCTCTCTCTCTCTCTCTCTCTCTCTCTCTATTCCATTGCTGACATGCGGCGGAAAAATGTCCTGAATTTTCCACGAGCGTTGCATGAAATCTCCTCGCGATGTTGATATCCAGGTCAGAAGGTGTTCGAGTGGGACCAGACGCTGGACGAGGTGAACATGTACATAACCCTACCTCCAAACGTCCCCAACAAGAAGCTTTTCTACTGCGACATCCAGTCCAAACACATTCAAGTCGGCATCCGTGGAAATCCTCCTTATCTCAATGTTGGTATTCCACAAATATCAATTTCTCCATCCCCTTTGCTTTTATTTCATGTCTCACTAAATGTTCTCCCGGCTCAAAATTTTTCACAGACTAGGTTTGGAGTAAAATCATATATTTTTTAAATTTATTGCTGAATCTCCTGTCCGCACTATGCAAGTTGCTCTTTGGATGGTCGGATTTCCATGGTCCAGGATCAATCTCTGTTACGGAGTAGTGTTTATGATCCTCGACTTGTAATCTGTTCAGGGCGAAAACCATCTGACTGTTTGATCCCTAGGACTTCTGTTTTTAACAACAGAACTGGAATCCTACAGGCTTGGCATTTATCAGGAAGGATGTGAAGACTAATTTGAGAGAGGAATTCAGTTCACTAGGGTGCGATTTGACGAATTGATTTGGCTGTGAGTGTAGTGTATTGAAGAGAACTACAAATCTTTTCAATCGAAGTTTCACCACCTCAATTTGAAATTGAGTGGGTATAAAAACACAACTTGAATTTCAAACTTAGCTATCCAAACTACTTGTTGTCTTTGCAGCACGTTTCTCATCCATTTTCTTTATTGGTTTTGTTTGTGGATGTGGAAGCATGATCTTTCCTGTCCCGTGAAAACTGATTCATCATTCTGGACACTGGGTATGCACTTGAACTCTGCTCTCTTTCTCTCTCTAATTTTTCGCAAGCACCTTTTTTCCCTTGTTTCTCATGCAATAGTTAATATTCTTCCAATGCCCGAACTACATAGCTGATCTTATTCACAATGCACAGCCTTCTTGACCAAGATGCTAACCAACGACAACTTCTATAGCTATCACTTCTTTTTTTACAGCAACTTTGTGACTAATTGAGGGCTAGGTGCAAACAGATTACTATTTAAACATAGATTTGTGTCAGCATCAAAATGGATTTTTCTTTAACTTCCCAATTCAAGGAAATTATACGGGATTGGTATTTGTCTACGGATGCCATGCATAGGATTGTGGTTTTCTTCTAGATACCATGTCTGAGTTAAACTGATGGCTTCAGCATAATTAAGCATTTTTGCAGCGAAAACCATTTACGTCTGTGATGGAATTTGTGTGCAGTAATCAATTCAAAGGCATCAATGTATTTCGGGCAATTCCCATTAATTTTATCATTGTCATTGCTAATCTTGAATTTACCATTATTTATATGTTTTAGAGGATGGGATAATGCATATAACCCTGCAGAAGAGAGATAAAGGAGAAACATGGATTTCACCTATACTGGGCCAGGGACAACTTGATCCATATTCAGCTGATCTTGAACAAAAGCGACTTCTGTTACAGAGGTTCCAAGAGGAGGTGAGTCCTGATTTTTCCTACTTTATATTGCTGAGATCCTCTATCATGGTCTTGTATTTTTTTTTTTCCTCCCCTTCTCAGATTTAGGATGCCTTTCGGAATGTAGTGGGAAAGTGAAACAATTTAAAATTGTGAGATTGATGTGATATGATAGGGTTAAAGTAGGAATAATTAGGGTGGTTGTGTGAGAAAATGATTACAGTATAGGGGTAAAAAGGGAAAAAAGTAGAGTATTTAGAGTGAATGAAATGATTGGAATGTATAGAGAGATTTGATTCCTAGTTCCCCTCTTCCCCATCATGTTACCAAACAATCCCTAGTTCCTAACATGAGATTCATACTTTTTTATAGCGACATAATCTGGATATTTGGCCGGAAACATAAAAATGGATAATTTTGTTTCTGCATTTGAATTTCCATGACAAACAAAACTATGCAACAGCACATTCAGATCCACCAGGACGCCCTCGGGTGAAATGAACTCACTTGTTATCAGTTTAATTGAGCTTTGATATTTTTGTGATTGGTAGAGCTTGTTAGTTTTTGACATTGAATTCTTGTAACTTAGTATGTGTTTGAAAAGTAATAAAACTTTTAGACGAAAAATTTTTGGCATAAAAGTTTTTAAAATGAGAGAAAATAATATGATATGATATTATAAAGTTATAAATTAGGTTAATTGTATAGGTAGTTGTGTAGAAATGATTGGAAAATAGAGTAGTTGTATATGCTGATGTGGATAAATAATTTTAAAAAAATAGTAGTTGCATAGAATGAAAAGTTTTTGTTGAAAAATGTTAAATCTAAACAAACATGCCCCTTAAAGACTAGGATAAAACCTTTCCTTCCTCTTTGAACTTGAAACAGCTTACGCACCAACTATTTGTGCTGCTCGTAAGTTGAATTGAAGGCATTTATGTCCAATTATATTGTTATTTGTTTTACCATTCATCCATCTTAATATCATTATTTTCTATAAGCTTATCCTGAAAATATATTTGTCTGTGGCATGTGACATTCTGCCATAAAGCATTGTTGTCCTTATGACAGCCACCCACAAGCGTCTTTCTCAATTGTACTTCTTTATCAGTTTATTCGTCTGACAAATAAAAATACAATCGTTCTTTTGTCCATTTGTATACTTATCCAGTACATTTTGCAGCGGAGGGAGAATATTGCTTCTTTTTTTTTTTTCCCTCTTTATCCAGATTTACTGTTCCAACAAGACCTATGTTTATAATGGAAAATTGTGATCTAATTTGATTACAAATAAATTCAAAGTTGTGAATGTCAAGCATTGCAATGAATTTACATTTGTACTTGTATAATGTTGGCTTTTCTTTGAGATGGCTATACTTTAAATCTTGCATCGTTATCACGAATTATAACCTTTTGTTTTCTTTTCTTTTGTCTCAATGTGCAGAACCCTGGCTTTGATTTCTCACAGGCTCAGTTTACTGGAAATTGCCCCGATCCAAGGACATTCATGGGTGGCATACGCTCATGATGGATGATCTGTTGTGTGTTGACTCTATTTGGATGTTAACCTGACTTTGGTTTTCTGGTTATGTAAAGACTGGACTTGCTATCAACTGTAATTGTCAGCATGTGTGTTTCTTGTAAAGTCTAGCTGTTTGATGCTTTCCATTGTGTTTTTATTGGTAAAAAGAGGTCTCGAGCGTTGTAGTTTGGTAAAATGCTAAACTGGATTTGTGTAGCTGTGGTTCTTCGATTCTTTGTTTTTCTTCTCTTTGGGTTCATTGGGAACCGTTTGGCTGGCTGGTTTAGTAGAGCGTGCGTACATTACAAAAGAATGCCTTCCTCTACGTTTCGGGTTGTTGGTTGAATGAGGTAAGGAATGGATGAGTAGATTGGATAAAAAAGTATTGTTGCTTATTAGAATGTTAGAAAATATATTGGAAATGAGGAAACTAGCATTGGAAATTACAGAATTGAAGTTGATATGTACTGAAAATGAGAAAATTTTTTGATGGTTGATAAGCGTTATTAGGAATGAAAACTATCCCTATCCCATCCACTCATCTTTAAGTGAGGGGCCTTCTTTTTTTGAAACCCGGGTAAATTCTATATATATATATATATTCGTTAATTTTATTTTTAATTTCACTTCTACTCACGAACTTCCAAAATTTTTAAATATACTCATGTATTCTATTTAAAATTTTACTTATTTTCTTCCGGTTAATGATCCGTTAAAGGGGTTGTCAACCTCCTATGAAATGATGAATATATTGATCTCTTCTAATGAATCTTTGTAATTCAAAGACTATAAAAGTATATATTATTTGAATATGTATCTCTAACTTTACCCAAATCAACTTCAAATTATATTGAGGATTAGACATGTTTGTCATTTTATAAGAGGTTAACAACTTATTTAATGGATCCTTAATGGCATGAATATGAGTGAGATTTTGAGAAAAGTACATGAGTATGTTTAAAATCTTTTGAAGTTCATAGTATAAGTGAAATTAAGGATAAAATTTGTTGATGTGTAGACTTTGTCCTTCAAAATTAAAAATGTAAAAGAAGGAGAAAATTTAATGCTAATAAAGTTAGAAAAATGATCAGATCTGCATCTTGTGCTTTGGAAATATTACCGGTTTTGAAAAACGTAAAAGTAGAAGAAAATTTAATGCTAACAAAGTTAGGAAAATGATCGGATATGCATCTTAAGAGCGATTTATATTGCCCCGTGCCCTCTCCTGTTGGGAATGTAATCAACGAAATCAGGGTTATCCTTTCTTCTTCTAATCTTGTAACTACTCATCATGTACTTAAGCAAGGAAATGTCGTGACTCATGCCTTAGCCGACGCTATGTCTGTCTCTTCTGTTGACCAACAAGTTTGGTGGGGTACCCCCCCACAGGCTCTACAGGAAAAGATTTGTATAGACAATTTTTTGGCAATGAAAGCTTTTGGATCATTCTATCCCTCATTATCAGGCGACTAGGGTCGTGGGATAGGGTGTTTTCCTTTTCTCTAAAAAAAAAGAGCGATTTATATTTTCCTACATTTATGCTTTGGAAATATTACCAAATATGCATGTGAAGTTGGAGTAAATAAAATTACACCTTATTATTTATCATGATGATTTAGAATAGATACTTTTATCTTCTATAATTATTAAACTACTCACCATCACATTGGTTTGAAGTGAATGTTAAATTTCTTTGAACAATACTTGAGAATTATTCACAATAATTATGGAATTTCTATACTCGCACTAGTAAATTCACAAATGACATTACCAACGTTTCAAAAAGGTAAGTACATCTGCAACAATGGACAGAAAGCATTGGATCTGCGGAAGTCCCAGTGTAGAAGGAAAGCTAGAAATTTATGTCCGGTTCCCGTATGACGTGTCTTAGTATATAAAATATATGAATATTATGTTAATTTAGGTTATTAACATCTATGTAAACAAAAAAAACTAAATTAGTTTTATTGTCAACGATCTTAGAACTCTTTCATCTATGCTAGGTTTTTAATTGCAACGTGTGTATCCTTCAGTGTTTCCGGGAGCATTTAACTCATTTTTATTTTTTTGAATTTTTTTAATAAAATTGTTAATTTAAGTATATCTAGAAAATGTTTATTAAAACATAAAACTTTTAAACTTTTCACTATTTGCAACCATTCTATTTTTTATTATTTCTTTACTTCTTTATATATAATTATCTTTCTTCTCCATCATTTTTACGTTATTACCCATATTTCTAATTTATTTATTTTAACTTACTTTTTTTTACTCCTCATTATTATCTTTATCACCTTATATTATTTTCTTACATTTGAAAATTTTTCATCAAAAACTTTATTAATTCCCAATGGCACCCTGCATTTGATAAACTTTAGAAAAAAATCTCCAATTTTTTTCAGATGTTTATCATATTTTTCAACCATTTTTATATATCTTTTTATGCAGCTATTCTCTACTTCTAATCGTTAACTTTTATTTTTGCAAATTTTTGTCTACGACAACTTATTAAATTTTTGAAACTTACCATACGCACCCTATATTTACGTCCTTGGATTTTTTTGGGGTGCATTTACAGTTCATTAAACTTGAAAAATTTAACGGCTTAGGTATGTACGAACTTAATTTATAAAATCTCCTGGATGGATGAAAAACCTTTGAAATTAATTAAGAAAATCGTTAAAATGTATCAACGACTTTTAAAATCTTTAGCATGGACTAAAGTAATTTGATTTTTTATTAGCACTAACGGTAATAAGGGGAATAAAAGAAAGGAAACCGAGGTTTGAAAACCCGACGGATCGTATATAGGCAAGTGGAGACTCGGGCGGAGAAGCAGGGTCCTATGCTCGTCTGCTGCATTTATAGCTGCTTACCGCCAACTCATCCGGAGTTTTGGAGGAGCAGCAGCAGCAAGAGCTGTGAATAGTGATGGGAACTTCTGTTCAGGTGACGCCCCTCTGTGGAGTGTACAGCGACAATCCTCTCTCTTATCTCCTCTCCATCGACGGCTTCAACTTCCTCGTCGACTGCGGATGGAACGATCTCTTCGATCCTCAGCTCCTTCAACCGCTCGCCAAGTTCTGCTCTCTCCCACATTCCTTCTTCTAACTATGTAACTGCATCCTCACTCTCTCCTCCCATCTCTTGGCTTCCGTAGGATTTCTTCTACCGTCGATGCTGTGCTTCTCTCTCATCCAGACACACTTCATCTCGGTGCTCTGCCCTACGCTATGAAGCACCTTGGACTCTCTGCTCCCGTTTTTTCCACCGAGCCCGTCCACAGACTAGGTCTTCTCACCATGTATGATCACTATCTTTCTCGCAAGGTACTTACTTGTCTCTCTTACCCTTTCTATGCCTTCCGCACGCAGTCCCTTCCTCTCTTTCATTTATTTAGCTCATCAGTTACCTATTTTTCGGCAGCAAGTTTCAGATTTCGACTTGTTCACACTGGACGATATCGATGCTGCTTTTCAAAATGTGACTAGGCTCACGTACTCTCAAAATCACCATATATCTGGTAAGTATATCCCAAAGTTCGAATGAAAGAAAAACAATATTTCATCCAACTGCACATTGTTTGAACGTGGAAACTGTTCAAGCGGACACTGGAAACTTCTTTCCAATCGATCGGGGTACTGTGTGGATCGGAAATTACACTGCCCGGCCTTTATTAACTGTCTTCTGTCTACTTGTTGGCCTTTAAAAAAAGGGTTAAAAATGTGTTTTTCAATGCAGTTTGTGTTTAAGAGGGATGCTTAACTGTTTAATATATTAGTGAGTTGCTTACTCCTGAAAGGCTAAATTTTTTTTTGTACATGTATGTATTCAGTTTTTCCTCCTCTACCTAATCTGTGCCAGGCAAAGGAGAGGGAATTGTCATCGCACCTTATGTGGCAGGTCATCTACTTGGAGGCACAGTTTGGAAGATCACAAAAGACGGGGAGGATGTTATATATGCTGTTGATTTCAACCATCGTAAAGAACGGTTCTATTCTCTCCGCTTATGCAGACTCTGTTTCATCACTGGATAAAAATGCTTCTGCAGTAAAAGATCAGTTGCTGAGTATGAGAAGCAAACTAATTGTTGTGGTCTATCAGGCATTTGAATGGAACTATTCTAGAATCTTTTGTGCGGCCTGCTGTTCTGATAACTGATGCTTATAATGCTTTGAACAATCAGCCAACAAGACGGCAAAGGGATCAAGAATTTCTAGGTAGCCTCGTATCTAGAATTATTCCATTGCAAAATTTCCCCATATTTATACTTTGTTTTGCCTCTTTGGTAATTTGGTTGCATTATTGTCGCCGTTTGATTCCTAATTTGCTTCGTGTGTTCAAAAGGTTTTTGTGTATCTCATGGTTGCGATCGTGACTTTGAATACTGGCTAATATAGATACGACATGACTACACTGTATAGGCATCGGCCATGGAATACACGGTATGGGGGTATATTGGGTGTTGTCTTGAAAATGCTCCATTTCTTTTATTTTATGCCTATATTAGCTACTTTAGATAGAAAATGGAATTATTGGACATTATTGCATGCTGAAGATACTAATGTGAGAACTATTAGTGGAGATACTAATGTCTTTCCAGTTAAAATAGGTTTACATCAAGGCTCAGCCTTGAGTCCCTACCTTTTTACCTTAGTAATAGATGAAATTACTAG
>JAXCLR010000050.1:267898-294179 GCA_035584095.1 Annona squamosa | reverse complement strand
TAACTGCACCGTAATTGTGGTGTAGTGAATCTGCAACCAAATATTTCTCTCTCTCTATATACATATATATATACATATACATATATATACATATATACACACACACATATATATATGAGGAATATTCAAGCGCAGTGTCACTTAAAAGGTGCCATTGGAACAGCTCTCTATACGAGGAATATATAATTATATATATATATATTCATAGATTCTTATCTCAGTTATATATGTTCTCTCCGTCCAAAGGTGTCACCAGCTTGAGAGGATGTTTGGTCTATGTTCCTGACCTTGGGGATTTACCTATAGTGTCATTGTTGCTAGTTTGTAGAGGCCGGGAGTTGTTTCATTATCCCAGTCAGATCTGCTCACCTCAGGTGAATTGATCACTCTCTGTTATATCACAGATTGTGACATCTTGTTAATCCACTGTTTATTGTCTTATTGGTTGAATGTAGTTTGTTGTTTTGCTTACTATCTTAATCATCTATTTCTCAGTCTGATGAGATTCTTTGACTATGGTTCATGCATCTTGAATCAAAGGTCCACGTGGTCAAATAATGCGCTTTGTGTTTATGAATTTATGAGTTGAATGTAGTTTGTGTTTGTTGAAGGATTATACAAGTCCTATTGGTTAACACTTCTACATATTGTATACGCGGTTCTCACTTTGTTTTTTCGAACTTCTTGTTTGGTTCTTACTCTAGCATGAGTCTTCATGTAATATATGCAACTTGACTATTTAAATCTATTGAAAACTACACTTTGTACGGACTCTGATTACATACAAATGTTTTAGAATATCTGTCACAGGATTGTGACAGATATTTGGTTGTTGGAAATAGAAGAAACATAGAGCACCAACTGTTTTGTTGAGAACTCCAAAATTTATCCTCTTGCATAAATCCCTCTTTTAATTGCTAAACTCTAAAAGGTGAATTCTTTAAGAAGATTATACACCAATGAAGAACCAAGGAATATGAAAGAGATCTTCATTCTTGTTCATGGAAAGTTGCTTGCTTTTTTTTTTTTTTTTACCTAAAAATTAAGGGAAAGAAAAGAAATGAAAAAAAAGGAAAGTTTCTTGTTTGGATGTGGTATTGCCATATACTGTGGCTATTTTTCTACACCTTTTTATGAGGGCCATGAAAGAAAATGGAATTCTTTGTTGTGAAAATTTTTGTCCAAAGTCCAAACGAATTTGCTAGTTTGTATGCCATGTTGCAGAATCCAGTGTGACACAATGTGGTATGAAGTATGACATGATTCTCTATTATTAAGTCTTCAACCAAAACAATCTGCTAGTAAATTCATGTGAGACAACGATGAAACTCTTTAGAGTCACTAGAAACTATATGTTTTAATATCAACATGATTTTCACACAGCTAAATATATAAAAATTAAACAATATGGTTGATTTATATCTGATCAAAATATTGTTGTGAGCTCAAATAGTGAGATTGTGTAGAAAATTTCAGCACAACTGGTTGTGCATGCAAATATTTCCTTATATATGTATGTCGGAGCTTGCGAAGAGCAATCATGATTGGTAGGAATGTGCAACAAGATCCATGCAGCTGATCCCACATTGGGTGGGAAAGAGCTTATGGTGGTATATGCATGTGTGCTTGCATGTGTATAATGATTACACCTGAAATGAGGATTTCAGGATGTTAAGATGGATGTGGAAAGATTTCTTTCTTAAATAATATTTTCTTGGAAAATTTTTTAGGTAGGGAACCACTGTAGATCAATCTGTATGTATTAAGGAATCTTTAGTTGGCGCATTGTTGTTATAGTTCATTTTGCAAATATCTTCTGATGTCTTCTTGATGTTCAGGTGCAAGTGAAGTGTTCATTACTTTACATGGATTTTGAGGGTCGTTCTGACGGCCGTTCTATCAAAGCAATTCTAGGACATGTGTCACCCCTGAAGCTTGTGAGTCTGTGTCATGGAACTTGTCTAGCTCTGATTCTGAGTCAATTACTTTGTTCATATTAAAGCTTCGTGCTATTGGCATCATGGCTTATTGATGTGTGTAGACTTTGAATTGCATGACTTGGATTGTCGATGGATTCTTGCTTTTTCATCTTTAAATGAGGATGTGCTTGCACAATCTACTGCAATCAATTGTTATTAAATGATTCTTTATTTACCAAAGTATTATTTTCAGTACAATGTGTACAAGAAGCTCATGCATCCTTAGTATGTGTGGGTGTATGTGGAACTTTTTGTGATGCTTTCTGTTTAACAGTTTTTAATTTTGTACATTTATCCTCCTAGTCCTCTCAGTTTGTGAAATGGTTTACATTTCAATGCTTTTTTAGCCAATGACTTCACATGAGTTTCCTAGTTCTCAATATAATTGTGTCAACTGTTGTTTGGTTGACACACACTGAACTGGAATGGTAATAAAAGATCTATAATAAATTATGGCTATTAACTCAAAACGAGTCTTACTTATTTTGATGAAGTTACCAAGAAGTTCATTAAATTTCGGCTTGATTGTTTGAAAATCCTTTCTAATAAGCAATCTATGTGATGCTGAATTCCTTTACTTTGATTTCATAGACTACATGTTCACAGTGTTCCTGAAGTGTCCCTTTTCCATCCACACATTGTTCCTTTGAAGTCTATTTGATTAGGGAGAAATTTGTGAATGTTCTTTTTAGAGAGGCAACCTAATTAACTTTTACACTCATTTTATTGTGAATGGACTTTGTGTTCATCATTTGTCTGTGTAGGTATATGTTCAGCTGATTGTAGATGCTTTATCAAAAAATGTGATTTGGCTGACAGTTGTCAGTTGTTGAAGTTAGATTTTACCACATGCTTTGTTTTCATTTCAGGTTCTAGTACACGGTTCTGCAGAGTCTACGGAGCATCTGAAAGAGCACTGCTTGAAAAATGTTTGTCCTCATGTATACGCTCCCCAGATAGGAGAAACAATTGATGTGACCTCTGATTTGTGTGCCTATAAGGTATAAAAAAGGAAATTCAGTGAAGAAGTGATGGTTGAAAATGTCAACTGACATCCTCTGTATTCCTCTTAAATCTTCTAGGAAGCCACTTTTAAATGTTTTTGAGTTCCAGCAGCCACTGGCAAAACTTGACTTCCTGTGTGTTGCTGCAGGTGCAACTTTCTGAAAGATTAATGAGTAATGTTCTTTTCAAGAAGGTATCTGTTTTGGTACTTCTTGGATTTATTTTTTTATTTCTTTTATTTCACAGTGTGCTTACCTTCATTTATTTATTTCTTTTATTGCAAGTGCGATAAAACCTACTCAATTGATTGGTACATGAAGTGTTAATAAGTAGGATAATGTGCTAATCTGTTGCTGATTATCGGGGATTCGTGCTTGGTTCGCTCATTTTTCAACGTGAACCATCTGTGATGATTGACAGTAATTCTATTGGCCAAACTAAAAATCTTGTTGACCATATTTTTATATGTTATACTGAATGAAATGATTTAATGTGTTGGAGGTTATTATGAGTGTGTAAGAAATGATTCAGTTACAGATAGGCTTATTAAAAGAATGAGATTTGTCCTGAACACTACTTGAACAGAAGGACTTGAGCTAGGATGGCTTTGCGATGACTTGTACAGTTTGTTACATGATGACTTTGGTTTTCAAAATGGTTTTTCTTTCATAAATGGATAATTGTGAATGAGAATTAGATTGTTGTTGATGCATTTCATCCGTTGGTGCAAAGGATGCTTTGTAATATCTACTCTCCTGGTCCTTTTATGTTAGTTCTCCTAATGAGATTGTGAAATCATTACAGCTTGGTGATTATGAGATAGCCTGGATTGATGCAGAAGTTGGCAAGACTGATGGGGTGCTCTCCCTTCTTCCTCCTTCAAATCCTGCTCCACCTCACAAGTCTGTCCTTGTTGGAGACCTGAAATTGGCAGACTTCAAGCAGTTCCTTGCTGGCAAAGGGATTCAGGTACTTGTCATTTATGATTTCTTCATTGTTTCCCTTAGCAGCTGTTGTTTATCCTTGTTTGGCTGGCACACCTAGAATGTGTGCACGAATTGTGTGCTTTCATTTTTCTTTTTTCTCCTTTTTGTCTTTCATTTCTTTTGCTTGCTATCGATTCTATGCTTCAGTTCTTGTACTTGACTTAGGATCTCTGTTACTGACATACCCAAAGTATCAACCAGTGAGATATCCAATTGTTGGAATTTCTTTTCTTATTTTAATGATATAGATTTTAGGAATTGAAATAGGACATTTATTACTTGCTGTTGAGCTTCCTGGATTCTAGCTTTCCCTAGTATAACCATATTTGGTAGATAACCATTTTTTAAATTTCTTTTAAAAAATGTAAAAAAGTTAAAAAATGAAAACTTGGTATATGACCAGAATTTTTCAGGCCTTCATGTCTGTGAAATTTTTTTTTTTTAATTTAAAAATAGGTATAACCATTAGGCAGAAAAACTGGTTGCATACGATCCTAAATCCGACATATATATAGGAAATGGGTGTTACTAACTAGAAATGAGGCCCACATTCATTATAAAATTATAATCTTATTGATCAGATGACTTACCATCGTTTGTTTTACCATGATATCAAGAATCATCACATTTAGAGTTGTGGGTGAGCCACATACATTTGCTTAAAATTGTATTTAATCATATGTAATTATGAAAAATGCTTATATTTGTTTACTAATGCATTAAAATATAATAATACTTTATGAAGTCATTTATTTATATAGGATTGATGTTTAGATGGTCTAGATATTGAAAATATAACTTTAAAAATTGATATTTAAATCAAACCATTTTGCTATGTTGATTTTTTACATTTTTTTTTTTTTGAAAGGCAAGCATCATCCAGGTCCGAGGGTCATTCGAACCTTGGACCTCACATACACATGCTGGGGTGTCTACCACCCAGGTATCCAGGAGGCGATGATTTTTTACCATTTTTAAATAAGACCAATATACATCTTATTAGAATGAAACTTGTTGTGCTACTGAAATAAATAATTCTAAACACAGTATATGAGTTAGATTTTAATTTTATCATCAACGTGGGGCCCATTCACAACTAGTTAGGGTGGTGTTGGTTGCACCATGATATATTTCTATATATGGAGGATGATCATTTACAATTGGTTACTCAAGTAACTTTTATCAAAAAAAAAAAAGTAGTAGCTAAGTAACAACTCGTTATGTTGAGCGTTTTTTATGTTTTTTTATTTATGTAAGAACCCATTTATATTTAGTTCATATGCTCAAATTTATCATTGTCAAAAACTTTTTTACGTATAAAAAAATTACTAAATTCAGACATGTATATGAACCTCATCTAAAAATGGTAAAAAATCAATGTAACAAAATGGTTTGACTGAAATATCAATTTTAAAATTATATTTTCAAGATCTAAATAGTCTAAGCATAGAAATAATGCTTATATAAAATATAATTTCATTCTAACATAACAGTGCATGGATCTAAGCATTTTTTTTATAATTTGCGCGCGCGCGCGCACACACACACACATTTAAAGCAGATGTAGCTTATCCAAAACTCTGATCGAGATATTTTTGATGCAATGGTAAAACAAATGATTTTAAGTCATATGATTGATGGGATTTTATTTTCATGATTGATGCAACTTCGTTTGCAGTCGGCAACACCCTAACTGGTAGGGGTGTAATTGGATCTCATGTGTAACTCTGTATGATATATATGTGAGGCTCGATTATGCATGCTTAGTTGTATGTCAAATAATTTGCGACTTCTGCATCTTCATCGCATATTTTTACGGAGTGTACCGGAGAAATTACGAGAAAGCCCTTGAGATAGTGATGTGTCCAAGGCATGTGGTTAATCTGCCAAAAGAAACTGAAGAGAGAGAGAATGTGTCTCTTTCAACAGGAGGTTCTTCAAGAAAGGGATTTAAACCAAAATCCCTACTTCCATTAATGAATGAGATATGACTTTTGTGTACATAGCCATGATGGCCAAATGTAATGTGGTCCACACAAGATTTAAGCTGAAATTGCAATGTGATTGGAACTCATGTTAGTGCTGTTAGGCATTGGCTGTGGATCTGCTGATCAAGTCTCAAATCAAATGAATCTCCTTCATTGGTATTTTTCTTTAATTGTAAATAATGGAATAGAATATGAAATCATTGGTATTTTGTTGTAATTGTAAATGGTGGATTAGAATATGAAATATTTTCATTCTTGTAACTTTTGGACATTTAATGAGTTTATTTCAATCTTCAGTGGTCAGTGCATAATTTATGGGTCACTATTTAATCTGTGGGGTGGGGATTGCATCATAGACTTCTCCTTGAAGCAGAGCATACTATGTTTTCTTGAATTTTTCTCGCCAATAGGCTGACTTTATCAAAGGATTTTAGGCTGTGGCAGATCTGGCAAGTGGCAATAGATCTTCTCTCTGTCATGACTTACTATCCAGGAAAAACTTCCTGGTGTTTGATCATCGCTGCACTTCCACAATCTGGATTTTGTTTCTGTGCTCATTCCTGCTGATACTTTTGTGCAAGGGTGCAAGTGGGTTCCATTGAACTAGCCACTTGAATAACCCAATCAGATTTTTATTGGATTAGGGTTGAGTAAATGAATTAGGTGGGGAATTTGTATTTTAAACCCTCTTAACTTTGCGTATTAGCATTTTAAATCCTATGAAGTTTGGTTCTTTGTATTTTAGACCCTTGGCCCTAACGACAGTACGGTTAAAATCTTGTAAAATGTCTAAAATGTCATTTGCATTTTAATCTTGGCTTGTTGATTTTCGTGGAGGATGGTTTTTTTTTTTTTTTTTTTGTATTTTTCTCTTGTGAGGATTTTTTAATGGTCTTCTTTGGATTTGTAGGGGTTTCCTTACCCGCCTTTTGCTTGCATGCATTTTGAATTATAGGTCTTGCTTCCATTTCGTCTTGTCACTTGCTGTAGTTTCACTAGTTTCTCCCATTTCACTTTTTTATATTTTCTTCATTTTGGTGCCACTCGAGGGTGCTCTGTATTTCCAAAAAAAAAAAAAAAAAAACGAAAAAGAAAAAAAGATTGGTATGTTCTCGACGTGGTTTTCTATTGCAATATTATAATCATGATTTCGTTTTCTTTGAGTTTGGAATTTTCTCTATTGATTTCTATACCGTTTTTGCGCAAGGTTTTGATTTTTAAGTTGACTAGTGCATTTTTCCCTACTCTTTTTTCATTACATTTCCCTAAACTTTTAGCTTGGGAGAAAAGACAAAAAACTAGTTACTTTTCCTAGCATTTGCAGTTGGGTTTTCTTAAAAGAATCCTAGCTACTTAAGTGAAAAATCACAAAGTGGAGTAGACAAATTCTTCTCAGTTTGTCCTCTGAAAAAAATGCTGCCTTAATTTTCTTGTATTGCGTCCATTTGGTGGACTTCATTTCCAAATGGTTTTCATTTTTGAAATCTTTTTGGGTAGATTGCAGACAGTTTCTCTAGTCAGCTATGCAAACCCCAAAAATATGGGCAAAATTCAACGGAGGAAACAAAAGTTTTGTTACAAGGGAGATCTGTCCCAGAAATTTATGCAGAAGACATGAGAAGCCACAATGCCTTGGGCTAGTTATCTTATCCTCATTGTGGCTCATCCATCTGCTTTCCTCCCTCAAAGGAGACAGCATTTTCTCTCTCTTTGCATTTCCTTTTCTGCTTTTCGTGGGATTAACAACATGCAACTGGACACGTCACCATCTCAAGGGCTTTCTTGCTAATTTCCCAGTGTACACATTAATTAACCATCCCATGGCTCATATGCACTCCGCAAAGAAGTGTGGTGAAGATAGAGAAATTGCAAGTTAACTGAAATATGATTAATCGCATATAATTCGGCCTATGTATGTTATATGGGAAGCAATGTAGTACAACCGGTTGCATGGAATTTTCCCCCATCCTTTTTTTTTGTCATTTTTTAGTTCTTGTATTTCACGACTCAACCCAAGTACAAATTTTCCAATCCTTTTAATTCCAGAGGTATAAATTCAACAATGTTGTTGACAAAAAATGATTTCCTAAAAATCTAAACGATGAATAACATTTGTTATTTGCTATATATTTATGATGACAAAAAATTACTTCGACTGGAAACTTTTTATAAATATTCAACACCATTTACGGTGAGTATCTGTACTACTTTTTGTTGCTTTATGTGGAATTTCCTAAAAATTGGCGTTCTTTTTGTTGCTTAGGTGGAATTTTCTGGGGGTGCCTTGCGCTGCGGTGAGTATGTTACGGTAAGAAAGATTGGAGATGCAAGCCAGAAAGTGAGTAATCTTATCTTTCTGCATTTCCCTCGTTTCTGGATCTCGAGCTTATGTTTTTGATGGCTCTGATTGTATCTTCTACGTCTGGATCTTCTACGTCTGGACCATGAATAATTTGTAGGGTGGTGGTACTGGTAATCAGCAAGTGGTCATAGAGGGACCTCTGAGCGAAGAATACTACAAGATTCGGGAGTATTTGTACTCACAATTTTACCTTTTATAAGCTTTTGTAAAATAAATTGTTTAATGCCCGCCTCCCAACAAAAAAAAAAAAAGGTTTACTTCCCAGTTTCTGAAGTCCGAACTGGTACAGAATTTCAATGAAAAAGAGAGAATTTTGAGGATGACAGGAATGTAATGATGCTTGGGGTTCGGTTGGGCCGCACATAATTGATCATACAGTATGGTTTGGGCAATCCATAGCATCATCATGATTGAAATTTGAATGAATGCACAACCTACGAGGAAGCCAATTAAGCAGAGAGAAGCAAGATTCTGGAATCTTTCCCACTTTGAGGACCTACTTCCCGCTGCTGCTGCTGCTGCTGCTCCTCTTTCAGACTATAAGTAACACACCATAGTTATTCGTTTTCTCCCCCATCTCATCTATCCGCCGGTGCTTTCTTTCTTTTCTTTTCTTTTTTTCCCTTGTAGCTAAAAAAAGCCTATTGAGTCCTTGGGCGCCCCGCAACTGTCGCTTGCATCGTCGTTTGTCAAATGTAGAGTTCCTATAAGCTCCGTCAGTCCGCGATTGCTCTAGAATTACTAGGATAATTTCCGTTTCTTTCTTTATGCGTGACACAATCCAAATATCTCAAATCCTGTTTGTTGAGTAGAGTACAAAAGTATGAAATGGAGAAAGGGTCCAAAGAAAAGAGAGAATAGTATAATATGATTGAGCCACGATGATTTAAAAAAGAGTAAATAAGAATAAACAAATACGTTTCTTCGAGTAATAATAATAAAGTAGGACGAAAAATTGAATAAATTTTGAAACGAATACGAGTTACATGGAGCCGAGGGCCCAGCTCATAGTGAAGGAAAAAAAAATTCGATTGGAAAGTGTCTGGACTAGATGGATCTGTAAATGGATTGTGAACCAAAAGTTATGTTATTGCTTGTTTTATTGTTTTGAAATAATATTTTATTGTTTTATCCAACCTACAATTGCATTAAATAAGGATAATTTTCAGACCGGTCCAGAATCATATTTGTTTTTATTTTCTTATTTTTTGAAAATTTTTTATAAACATGTTAATGTAGTGATATTTAATCTATAAGCTAAGTTTTACCAAAAAATTTTGGATGTATGTATATGAACTTATTAGATTTTTTTTCATAAATTAAAATTTTGAAAATTAAGAAAATCATATTGCTCTGCTTCAACGAAGCCTGCTCATACAGGAGCAGAAGTGGAGCCGGTGTGCTAGAGCAAGAGAAATATTTGCTCAGGTTAGCTGCGCCTGCACTTTTTATCTCACAGGGACGTTTGATAACGCGTAAAATTACGAGAGATTATGGAAAATGGTGGAAAATGGAAAGAGAATATTTTAAAAAATGTTTGATTGATAGAAAATAATAAGGATATAGTTGAAATAAATAGATTTGATGTATGTAGTTGATAGAAAAAATAATTAAAATGTAAAGATAAAAATAAAAAAAATAGTGTGACTGATGAAGCCACAATAGCCCCGTGAACCAAATCTCACGGGAAAACCCTGGTTCGTACACTAACACGTTACCAAACGTGGCCTCTCACCGGGCGAGGCGCACGTATGTGTGTTTTAGTGCAGTTAGTGCAGTGCTGGAAGAGAGTAAGTGAGGGAGAGACCCCACAAGACCGCATTCTATTCCATCGTAATCTTTTTTCCTGTCCTTGTTCATCATCTTCTTCTTCCGTCCGTTACCTCCTCCACCTTCTAAACCCTAGAAACCCTTCTCTCTCTCTCTCAGCCTCTCCAAATTCCTCTTTGCAATTCTTCTTCCATTCCCTCATTTCTCAAATGGCTTCTCTCTCCACCTACCCTTTGCCTACCTCTTTTCAGCTCCGCCTAGGTTTCAAATCCAGAAAAACCAACCCGTCTTTCCTCCGCGTCAATTTGAAGCGCTCCGTTTCTCGGATCCGAAAGCTTTCTTTGGCTGCCTCCGGTTCCGGGAAAGGCCCGGGAAATGACAAGATTCCGACCCGCGATTCTTGGACTGACTCCGATGCTTCCAAGGATAATTTCTCCGGCTGGTTCGACGATGATCCTGCCCGCCCTCACCACAAGCATGGCTTCGGAGGTAGGAAGTCTTTTGTTTATTAACATTAGCAATACCATCGCGTCTGCTCCTGTCCACGCGCAGGTGTTATTGAATTGTCGCTGTCTATTCTTATTCTTTTGTCCCTTCAATGGATTGAAACTTATGATGGCTCGTTTATTCATTTGAAGATAGAAAGCTAATGAGAATGGTGCTGACGATGGGCGAAATTTACGTGAGCTATTTGCTTTGGTTTATCAAGGCATCTTGTCCTGCTGTGTGCACGGCCTCCTGAATCGTTAAGAAAAATATGTGCTTCATAATTGTCGAATGGTAAACTGTAACATCAGATGATCGGCTGGTGAAAATTTGTAGTGCTGTTGGGTTTTTATATAGAAAAGATCTATTATCAGTTCGTCCGTTCGCTTCTCTACAGCATAGAGCATTCTAGGAGAGTTGTGGAAGTTGGACGGTAAATCTGAACCATGGTCCATGATAGCTTTCTTGGTTTTCTGCATGTCATGTTTGTTGAGTTTATTGATGTTCTCTTGCTGGAAATTTTACTTGGGGTGTTGCCTTTGGTATAGTGCTTGTATTTTTTAATAAACCAAACAAAAAAACAGAATTGGCATTGGAATATATTGCTATTTTAATCTAATCCCGTGAAATCAAGGTCTATTTCTTTGTTTTTATCAGCTTGGTTGTACCTATACTTCAACTTTTTATGTAGACTAATGAAACTTTCCTTGTAGTTTACTTTCAGGGATTGTTGGAGTAGGATTGGCAGGCATCCTTTTTGCTACTGGAATTGCATTTGCATCAGTCTCTCTGAGCAAGAGAAGCTCTGGTATGCAAACTATTTTTTTAAAGTTTTTTTATTTTTATTTTTATTTTTTATTATTACCAAGTCAGTAGTTCTTGGCTTCAAATGTGCTGTGAATTACCCGTTGTGCATCTAGTTTTCTCTTCTTGCACATGGATTTTTTTTTTTTTTTTTTGTCTTATGGTTTATTAATAAGGTACTGAAGACCATCAGTGGCTAGTAAAGTTAGAATCAGCTGTTTAGCGATGAACATTTGTATTCACGCAGGAGTGAAGGGGCAAATGAGACCCTTGACGAAGCAGCAGGAAGCGGTGTTAACATCTGAGGACCAGAAAAATGTTGATCACATTGGAGATGGACACAATAAAGATTTACAAGGCGAGGGGAACCTTCAAAATGACAGCAATTTGGAAAGCAAGACAGGTACAAACCAGGACCCCGACCCGTCTGTAGAAGTTGTTGAGGCTACTTCTAAAAGCAAACCTGATGAGAATATCGACATGCGGGCCTCGGTGACACAGAGTAATGAATCCAATGGTATTGGCGCTGATTTTGTTTATACTTCTAGTCAAGATGATTTGCAGTTCAGCCCTGATGTCAACAATCTATCAGAACCCAGTGGCCTCAATCCAAGCTCACCCAGTGTGGAACAATCCCATATTTCTGAAAGTTCTTTTCATTCTGCTAGCACCGAGGATACTCTGAACACACCTCCTGATATGCCAGAATCCATTGTTGAATTGAAAGACAATTTGGGCAGCATTGAACAATTCGACCTTTCTGTTTCTGCTACGGTTTCAGCAGAAGTTAATGTGGATCATCAGGAGGGAGTTTCTTTAACCACAGAAGTAGAACATCCCAATACTATTTCCAATCAATCTGATCATTTTGATGTTCAGCTTCCTCCTGATCCTTCAACTGTGGGCAGCTTGATGCCTTCAGAGTCAGACTCAGGTGTGCCTCTAGGTAACCAGTTTCTGTCAAAAGATATAGCAGAGACTCTGATCCAATTCTCAAGCAAACAAGATTTGAGTCATGGTGAAATGGTGCATCTTCCAAATGAATCCCTTAGTTTGCCTCTAGAGGAGCATGATTTAAATGCAAAGGGGCTAATTGGAACCTCTCCATCAGTGTTGGAGAATATGTCTGGGAATGAACCTGAAGCAAATGGTGAAACTGTTATTGACAGAAGCAGATCGGTGTTTGAGTCACCAAATCCTGAGAATACCTTTACTTATGCTGGTATTCCTGCTCCATCATTAGTTTCTCCAGCTCTGCAGGTCCCTCCTGGAAAAGTTTTGGTTCCTGCATTCATTGACCAGGTTCAGGGGCAGGCAT
This sequence comes from Annona squamosa, assembly GCA_035584095.1. Lineage (NCBI taxonomy): Eukaryota > Viridiplantae > Streptophyta > Magnoliopsida > Magnoliales > Annonaceae > Annona > Annona squamosa. The sequence goes on along the minus strand of JAXCLR010000050.1, from coordinate 281,481 downwards.
TATCAGCATTGCAAGTCCTGAAGGTACCTATGTTTGATAAGACAATTTCAACAAGGATATCTGAGTTTTAATCACAATTCTGATTGGTTGCACACCTTCAGGTTGTGGAGGCTGATGTTAAGCCTAGTGACCTGTGCACTCGCAGGGAATATGCTCGGTGGTTGGTTTCTGCCAGCAGTGCCCTCTCAAGGTTTAAAGCTTTACCTTGTGTGGATATATATATATATTTTTTTTATTTGTGAAGAAGAGGATAATTTGATTTTACATTTTGTCCATGTAATAGGAATCCCGAGAATGGTTTATATGTTGATTTGGAAGTAAATAAGCAATTATTGAGAATAAGTTGAGCAGGCGATTATTACTTAATGTTTGTTATCCTTGTAGAAACACAGTCGCAAAAGTATACCCAGCAATGTACATTGAAAATGTTACGGAACTTGCTTTTGATGATGTGTCTCCTGAAGATCCTGACTTTCCATCCATACAAGGTGAGAAAATACATATCTGGTGGGTGGTATTCAGTTGGCATTGTACTTTAATATCATGACATCTCTTGAATCTTTACCTTTTTCTTTCACTGGCCTCATCTTGATTTGGAGTATTTCAATGCGTGCTACAGTTACTCATTATGTCCTATTACAGGCCTTGCTGAGGCTGGACTAATCTCCAGCAAGCTCTCAAGGAATGATATGCATCATCTGTCAGACAAAGGACAGGATCCTGTCCTGTTTTCCCCGGAAAGGTGATTCGTTGAACAGTTGTTGACCTGAATCATTCAGATTGTTCATTATTTTTGGTTTTTCTACTTCACATAGAAAGTATATGCCATCTTTTGAGGCTCCATGGTCTGGGGGAAGGCAATAATACCTTCTACACGGACGAGCAGAATTTCTAGATAATTATTCTTATTGGCTTCTTTATCTCTGAAACATTTGTTCTGCAGTCCCCTTTCTCGTCAAGATCTTGTGAGTTGGAAAATGGCACTAGAGAAAAGACAGCTTCCAGAAGTTGACAGAAAGGTTATTGGAGCAATTTTATTTTTGATATAAAGTGGCAATTTGTTATGAGCTCTTTTTTTGTCCTCTTAGGGTCCGTTTGGGAAGAGTTAAAACAAAAAAGGTGGGAAAATTTTTTATCTTTTGGAAGGTTGGTGTGATGTAGTATAGCGAGGGTAATGATTATAAGTAAAGAGAATAAAGATAAAGTATATAATGGGCTACGCTTCCATGTAACCTCATCCATTTTTACCCCCTTACTGATTGATAGGAGAAATCTAATCCTTCTGTTGTATTTAATATCATTTATATTATCATAGAAACTCTTTCATTTATCTAGCATCATTGCATGCGAACTCCATCCACAACTGTGTAAAATCAATATAATAAAATGGTTTAATGCTAAATATCAATTCTGAAATTGTATTTTCGACATTTAAACCTAATTCTTATGTGAATAAATGATTTTATAAAGTATTATCAAATTCTAATGTGACATGAGAATAGTTAAGCATTTTTCATAATTTACATATGAATATATATATATATTTTAAAGAAAATGTGGCCCATGTGTATCTTTGATTTCGATGAAATTTGGTCTCATAGCTAAACAAATGATGCTAACTTCAATGGATGAAGCGGATTTTCTATCAATTAGCAAAATATTAAAAATGGAGGGAGTTATATGGAATAGGTTACATAAAAGTGAAGCCCAAATAGGGTAGTTGCATGGAAAGATGTGAAAAAATAATTGGAATGTAGAAAGAATAATAGAAAAGTTGGTTGGTTAGGTGATTAAAATATCAAATCATATCAAAAGTGTGCAAAAAAGCATGAAAGTCATTTTTTTCAAATACATGTTATTAGACGGACCCCTAATTTCAGCTTTGAGGATTACAGCCATTCATTGGATGCTGAAAGGTGTACACTGCATCACTCCTTACTAGACTGTTCTCTTTGTCAATCTAAGGCTGTAATCCTTGCAGGCCTGTAATTTGATGAGGATAATCACCTCAACTTCTGTTTTTCTGTGGTGGCACTAACATGTTTCGTTGCTAAGCTTATGATACCTCATGTTCAGACCCTATATCAATCCTCTGGCTTCATAGATATTGACAAGATAAACCCTGAGGCTTGGCCTGCTATTGCAGCTGATGTGTCTGCGGGAGAACAAGGGATTACTGGACTTGCTTTTGGTATTTCTTTTTGTCCCTAGTAATTCCCAACATTTTTCTTAGGGTGTGTTTGAGAAATAACAGAACAAAAAATTTCCAACCCAAACTTTTCCTCCTCCAGTTCTGCTCTATTTTTCAATCATTTGTTCACGTCTTTATATACAACTACCATATTTTTTAATTATTTCTACACATCTTTTCATGCAATTATCCTGTTTATTTTAACTCTATTCTCTTCACTCTTCACTATCAGTTTATCACCCCTATCATATCATATCAGTCTCCCCCATTTTCGAAAACTTTTCAACCAATAGTTTTTCCAGAATTTTTTTTTTCTCACTTCCCAAACACACCCTTAAAGACATAAGTAATCGTGTAACAATCTCTCATAGGTTTCACAAGGCTTTTCCAGCCTGACAAGCCAGTCACAAAAGCACAAGCTGCTATTGCTTTAGCAACTGGTGATGCTGCAGACATTGTTGGTGAGGAACTTACTCGTATTGAAGCAGAGTCATTGGCTGAAACTGCTGTTGCTGCTCATACTGCTCTTGTGGCTCAAGTTGAGAAGGATCTCAATGCAAATTATGAGAAGGAGCTTGCCATGGAAAGGGAAAGGATAGTTGCTATCGAGAAACTGGCTGAAGAAGCAAGGATGGAACTAGAGAAGTTAAGAACTGAGAGGGAGGAGGAAAATAATGCCCTGATCAAAGGTCGTGCTGCTGTTGAATCTGAGACAGAAGTTCTTTTAAGATTAAGACATGAAGTGGAAGAGCAGTTGCAGAACCTTCTCAGCAACAAGATGGAGATAGAGTTCGAAAAGGATAGGATCAGCAAGCTCCGCAATGAGGCAGAAAGTGAAAACCAAGTCATTGCAAAGTTGCAATATGAGCTAGAAGTTGAGAGGAAGGCTTTGTCCATGGCCAGGTAAACATGCAGTTGCTTTTCCTTTCATATTGGGCTGTTGGGAAGATCTTTTTTCTTTTTGATAATGTTTGTACTTTGTAGTTTGGATGTTCACACAAGTTAAATGAGGTAAAAATTGTTGGTTTCTGACTAAATTATCAAGTTCCCAAACATGAACCATAGAAAATGTAATTCAGCTCGATCTGCCATCACATTGCTAATTTGCTATTATGCGCTGGAATAAGAATTTTTTGTGTGCAAACTTTTGGGATTCTATTTCTTCTTTGTAATTCCTGAAATAATCGTAAATCTATGTCAGCATCGGAAGTGAATACAAAGCGTCATGGATACATTGCAAAAAATTTGTGATGTGGATAAAATTTCATTGTTAAATAACATTTTGGTGCTTCATTAGGTGTCCTTTTCTTAATCTCTTAGGAACTTATTGTGGTTTGTTTTTGTCAGAGCATGGGCAGAGGATGAGGCAAAGAGAGCAAGGGAGCATGCAAAGGCCCTTGAGGAAGCCAGAGAGCGGTGGGAACAGCGTGGGATCAAGGTAGTTGTCGATGATGACCTCCGTGAGGATGCCTCAGCTGGTATCACCTGGCTTAATGCACCAAAAGAGTCTCCAATTGATGGAACAGTCCGTCGGGCCGAGAACTTGGTTGGTAAGCTGAAGTTTATGATGGATGAAAAGAAAGGCAGGTCAGCTGTGGTGATTGAGAAAATAATCAGGAAGGTGGAATCAATAATCTTGGCCTTGAAAACGAAAGCTTCTGAGATAAGTAAGCAAATTGAAGAGTTTTGGAAAGGATCAGCCTCCAAGGTAGGTAGACCTATAGATGGTTTGCAAAAGAATGCCATCAGTTTTGGGTCCAGCATCGGCGAAGGAGCTAAGAGAATTGCAGGAGAATGCAGGGAAGGGGTGGAGAAAATCACTCAAAAGTTCAAGACATGAGGAGGAGACAGGCTATTGTCCAAAATGATTGTGGTAATTTTGTAACATCAATAACAATGATGACGATGATAATAATAATCTTCCTGTTTGTAGTTATCGGGCTGAGACTAAGATGCCACGTTCATTTATAATCTTCCCCCAATTTGAGGAATATTTTTGTCTGTATCAGTCAGGTGAAGTCTGGAATCTGAATGGAGGAGAGCTGCTGTCATCATTGCTTATATGCTTTTAAAGGTTCCAGTTGAGATTGAATTATATTTCAAGTGCATTATATATAGGATATATATTTTGTTCTTCAAAATCAATAGAGTGTGCATATGAAATTATATAGAATTGAAGTTGCGGCAGAGGGCAGTGCGCTGGAGTCGACTCTTCAGTTCATTCATTCATCCATGAGTCGGTTTGTGTTGTTTTTGACTTGTAGTTGCAATGCGATGGACTATTTCTTAAAATTTCCACGTGCGCCTGCGCCAACCTAACGCGTTCATCAACCCAAGCCCACATCTCACACCAACACCAACCGAACCAGAAAGGGCACCCACATGCCATCATCCCAATTAAATATTTGTACACTTCATCATGGCATTGGAGGATGCACCTTTTTATCCTATAAAATTCAAAAACATCTAATTGGAATACGTATACATCTATCTATCGTTCTTATCAGTTACAAAAAATTTCGGATGATAATCTTTAATTTTCAATTTTTTTTTCTGAAAAATAGTCAATGCAGTGAATGATCAAGAATCTGGATGGTACAGATTTCGCTGGAAGTCTTTGAAATTCACGTCATACATATGAAGGAGTACCGTTAGTTTTATGTTTATGTGAGGAACTTAGCACCAGCCTCTTCTAACTCCGTCGTCTTCGTCGTAATAGCTGGTGTTGCTGATCCTGCAACCCCATTTTTTCTGCTTTTCATATGTAATTCCAAATACAGGAACATCTCTCACACCCCTCATCCAGTTATTCTGCTTGAGGACTTCCTCAGAAACCCGTCTTCCTGCATCTTCATTTGTTCTAGTTCGTGGGAATTCCTTAAGCTATTCATCTGCTTTCATACCTTTTCAACTGCGGGTAAAATTTCCACTATTCGGTCGCTCCAATCAGTTGATTGCTTCTATTCTCAAACCCAGTTCCATTTTTTCAATTCAATTTTCATTTTCTAGTGTTTCTCAAAATTTTGCCACTGTTGAAATTCTCTCTCTGTTTTTTTTTTTTTGGTTTCTTTCTTTCTTTCATTTGTATGATTTGTTCCAGTTTTGTGGATTCCACGCTCACAATTTTTTTCTTTTTTGGTGGTGACAAACAAATTTTCCTGAACAACACATTTAAGCACCTCATGTAAGTAAACTGCAGTCCCATCGTCTCTGCTGCAGCAGTAGAATTTCCTTTTTCTTGTTTAGTCTCTTCTTTTGAAGCTTTGGCCTAACACCTGAACAATTGCAAAGTGGGACGACAGAGGTCCCATATCTCTTCCTTGTCGTCCATAAATCCTCACTAAAAGACGACATCTCAGTTAAATGGGGTTTTTGGATCTCTAAGGCTTCGAAAAAATGTCGCTGTTCCTGTGTGGCATTCCCATTCTAGAATGTGTCTACTGCCTGGCCTGTGCCCGATGGGCCTGGAAGCGGTGCCTCCACACTGCAGGCCATGACAGCGAGAACTGGGGCCTGGCCTCTCCCGAGGACTTTGAGCCTGTCCCTCGCCTTTGTCGATTGATCCTCGCAGTCTATGAAGAAGATCTCCACCACCCAGTTTGGGCTCCACCAGGTGGCTATGACATAGATCCTCACTGGGTGATACGACGCAAGACCTATGATGACACCCAAGGGCAGGCTCCACCTTACCTAATCTACGTCGATCACAAGAATTCTGATATAGTTCTTGCAACAAGAGGCCTTAACTTAAAAAAGGAAAGTGATTATGCTGTCCTGCTGGACAACAAGCTTGGGCAGAGGAAATTTGATGGCGGATATGTTCACAACGGTCTCCTGAAGGCTGCTGGGTGGGTCTTGGATCAAGAGTGTGAGACTTTGAGGGAGTTGGCAGAGCGTTATCCAAATTATATGCTGACATTTACAGGACATTCGCTTGGCTCTGGGGTGGCTGCACTATTGACAATGGTTGTTGTGCATAACCTCGATCGGCTGGGGAATGTAGATCGGAAGAGGGTCAGGTGTTTTGCCATTGCACCAGCAAGATGTGTGTCACTGAATTTGGCTGTCAGATATGCAGATGTCATCAATTCTGTTGTGCTGCAGGTGAGTTTGTGGTTTGGATGGAATTCAAATATGGAATGATTATATTCTTAAATTTCATTGGGCTGTGCAATTTCTGTACCAATAGACCTCTCATTTGGTTTTCCTTACTGCAAAAAATTGTTCACCTAGAAACTAAGGCACTCTTGTGTTTAGATTGCCTCGATATGAATGAATATGTGAGCAGAAAGTAGAGGATAAAAGAAAAGACAAAAAAAAAATAAAAAAAAGAATTCAACCTAGTATGTGCTGTGCATGTGCTTTTCCCATGATAGTCATACACATTAGAAATGGACATAACTGATTGCGTTTTGTTGTCACCTTGATGTCTACTCTTCTTACTGTTGTTCTAGAATTATTTGGTTGGTTAGTATCATGTTTGGTGGTGGTCTACTGGGTCGGGCTTGGATCCAGTGCCAAGTAGACTTGCGCTTACTGATTGCATAAAAAGTGGGAAGAAACTTTTAGTTCCTAGAATTGCACCTTCAGGTTTCATGTGAAGGCAGGCAGTTATTTGAGATTACTTCTTTGTATGTCCTCTTTTTAGCAATAAGTAGTTTGACCCCTTCTTTTGCTTAAAATGAACAACAGATGTGCTTGTAAGGATATTTCCAGATTAGTTGGCTGTATATATTGTGCTTTAAATTCTCCCTCTTTGTACCTCTCTTTCTTGATTTGGCCCATCTCAGCCTCGTTTCTTATGCATGAAAAATGATGGTATGATGCTGCTGTTATTATATGGTTTAGATTTTGATAGGGATCTATCTTTCCAGGATGATTTCTTACCACGTACAGCAACTCCATTGGAGGACATTTTCAAGTCACTTTTTTGGTAAAACAGTTACCTCTAGCTTCTTTTTCAATTCATCATAGGCATATTGGGTTTTCCATTGGTGCTAGACATGAATGCCATGGAACAATAGTCTTGCTTGAGATGAAGTTCACACTTTCTGAAGATTTTGCTGAATTGATTCTGGAGCAGAGAATGCCTGGATCTTTGGTCAAGTGTTTGTTGCCCATCCACCTAGATGCCGTGCCTGATAGTTGTCTTCACTGCTGGGACTTTTTTTTTTTTTTTCCTGGATGATCTTCACAGTAGGATGTGGCCTGCCACTTTAATGTCACTAATATACTATGCAAAGGGCATGTTACTGCAAAAGATGATATGTTACCTGCTTATTGTAGCTTGCGGTTTCTTTCTGAAAGCGATGGTGCATGTTGCATATGATGAAGAAGAAGTATGTGTCTAATTTGGACTTTATTCTCAACTATTTCTGTGGATGACACGTACGTGCTATTTCTGGCAGCTTGCCTTGCATTCTGTGCCTTAGGTGTATGAGAGATACATGCATATCAGATGAGGCTATGTTTAGAGATCCAAGGCGGCTATATGCACCGGGTCGACTTTATCACATTGTTGAGAGAAAGCCATTCAGGTGACGTACACGCCCAAGGACAATGGAGCAGCGAGTTTGGTTTTCTTAATGATTACTGTTAGTTTTATGACTTGATGTGTTCTGTGAATTAGTGAACAGTTGGCAGTCTGTGAATTAGTGAACAGTTGGCAGTCTGCAATTAAGGACCTGCCTGGTAGAGAGGATTTACTAGGAATGTAATTGAATGGAGAGAAAATTAATGTTAATAATATTGAGATAATATCTGCGCTATGCATTAATTGAACAACATATGTAAGAATGGAAAAAAAAGAAAAAGAAAAACTGTAGGGTTCTTTTATAAGATCTATGTCAACTCAACCCTTAGTGAATGTTTCTTCCATGAATTTCAAATTCACTTCTGCAGTTCTACCCATCAGGCCCTAAATGTTTATTTCAGTTTTTACTTGATCGCAGAAAATGACAATTCATGCCATAAGTCTACTTTGCAAGTGATAAATTACCATTCTACTACTTTAAGGCTCAACATGCATCCATTTGCTAGCTAACTCGTAATAATTTGCCTTCAACTCTTAGTTTGACTTGCAAAATCAGATGGATGGGAGCATTTTACATCCCATACTATGACCCACAATTTGTAGGCTCAATTGTGTAAATTGGTGCCTTGTGTCTGGTGTTTAGGATGCCATAATTTAGGAACTTGGTTTTATTGGAAAGTTTGATGTTCATGAAAATTGGATGTATAGGGTTAGAACTCCCAATTTGATGGTATTCAAGAGCAAATAAAAAATATCATTTGGGTAACATGAAGATGCTAAATGGCCACTGATGGTTTCAGGCTTGGAAGATTTCCACCAGTAGTAAGGACTGCTGTACCGGTAGATGGAAGATTTGAGCACATTGTTCTCTCATGCAATGCCACTTCTGACCATGCCATTATCTGGATCGAGAGGGAAGCACAAAGAGCCTTGGATGTAAGTTTTGCTCTTCTAGGCCATGCACTTTGTCCCTTTCTAACTGGTAATTCTTAAATTCCAGCGGTAAGTATCTTTGATTTTGGGAGGAACAGTCACTTCTGGTTCCTCAGGCATTAAACGGCTGGATTTCTAAGATAATGTGGCAACTGGTGGGCATGTTGGTCTGGCACCTGCATGATCAATTTCTTAACTGGCTGTTCAATCCTGTTAACTTATCCAATGAAAATACATCTCCTCTTGTAAAGTGACCGCGTTATCATTTCGGTGGTCAGTTAATGATGGAGAAGGAAAATACAACGGAAATCCCAGCAACGCAAAGAATGGAGCGGCAGGAGACACTTCGGAGGGAGCACAGTGAGGAACACAAAGCTGCATTACGACGGGCTGTCATGTTGGCAGTCCCGGATGCTTACTTTCCTTCCACTTATGGAACATTTGAAGATAACAATGGTGAGAGCTCTGGCAGAAGCAGGGAGGATTCAATAGGACCATCAAGGAAAGGAGGAGCTGAAAAAAGCTGGGACGAAGTAATTGAACATCTATTTGAGAAGGATGAGGGTGGGCGCATGGGGTTCAAGAGACCATCATCTCATAATTGATTTTGTAAAATGTCAGTGAAAGCAAAGATGAATAATCTCATAGACTTTGTGGGTACCATTACTAGCACATGAAGATGAATAATCTCTCGTGTTTGTTCGGTGGTGACAAAAATGGAATTCATATTGAGGATGTGAATTGAGCATGCAGAATTCTGGGGTTTGCCGTGGGTTTGCATTTTAGTTCTTCTAACAATGTGTATCTGCTTTTTGGCCAATGAGTTTTACGTATTTGCTTTAACCCTGTAAGTTTGTCTCATTTGCATTTTAAACCCTACTGTTAATGCATGTCAGTAAACGAATGGAAAATTTGTTAGTAATTAGTGTACAAAATTTTTAATAGGGAAAATTCTTTGTGTACCCACAACTTTTGACTGTCGCATTCTGCTAGTTAGGGTCAAGTGACATGTCAGATTCAGGCATTTATTTTTTGTTAATTTCGAAATTGCCCAAATAGGGTTGAAATACAAAATCGATATCCCTAAACCTCAATGCCCAATCTTTCGTCCTTCTCTCCTCTTCTTTCTCACAGCATGCGATGCTCCACTCTTCCACTCCATTGCACTCTCCAATGTCTTCTCTTCTCGTCCGTTCAATTTCGAAAATCGGCAATTCAAAAGTGCAAAGAAAATGCCTAGCTTCCCTAATTTGGTTGCAAACGTGGATGGCACTACCCTGATCAGAGATGGCCAATACACCGCCATTGAAGCCCAATGAAAGTTGCATCCTAAAACCATTTCCAATGATGAATCCCCCTCCACAAATCTTGTCCTTCTCCGGCTACAGTTCAGCTACTAAACCCCCCGAATTCCTATACTTCACGACCATATAGTCCAATTTGTCTATTTCATTGGCAATCGGCTCGCTCGCACCAAATCCAATGATAGCTGCAATCGGCACACTATCATCTTCTCCGATTATAATCTATGCTTGAAGCACACTGCTGCTCCTACAAAGCCCATTGCTGTCATCCTATTACACCCAACAATAAAAATCAATAGCTTCATCTTCCCCATCGTCGAAGAGCAAAATCTCTTCTTGATTACCTAAGTAACGCCACCACCAGCTATCACTATGGGAGCGGGCTCTTAACAATAGACCTCGTAACTTTTTACCAACTGGTGTGGTGGAATTTTTTGCCATTGATTTGCTGGATTCAAAGAAAACTCTACCTATTGCTGGAAATCACCAAGGCTTTCACAAGAATATTAAATTCTGTTTTGGATCCACGCACAAAAGCTCCTACCTATTAAAGGGACAGCCAACTGTTTCTTGAAATGCAATTCCATTTTTAATCATTTGTATCAGGATTTACTAATTTGGCACCTTGTGTTGGGGCAAAATATAAAAAGATAGAAAATTAAGGAAAGTGGGAAAAGTGAAAATAAAACTAAGTTTCACTTCAGGCGTGTTACAACGTCACTTTCTTTAAGGCAAATTTTCTACTCTATTTGCTGCTTAGGGTAATTCCCCATAATACAAAAAGTGAAACCTGAACTAGAATAGGAAGTAGTACCTTTTCTAGGCACACGAGTATTTGAAACAGGATTTTTGGTTGAATGGAGAGAATTTCAAAATAATATGACAATTTTGCAAATAAGCAACTTGGACACACTATGTTTGAATTAAGACAAGATGATGTCTTAATTAAGACAATGGAAGATGGGAGGAGAGGAGTGTTGGATTTTGTACAGATTGAATCCGCCGAATGAACTCATATATATAGTTTTTGAAATGTCGCATTTCATTCATCGCATCCCATCCGTAGTCCGTTGCACCCCTTTGAGATTCCATCCATCGCATCCTTTGTCCATTGCACCCCTTTGAAATAACGACTATTTTGCAATGGTCATGTCCATTTGAATTGTTTAATTCAAACCATTGCATCCATTAATAAACAATTGCATTGTAAAAAAAATTGCCAAAAAAAATGTACACGGCAACTATCAAACCCAAGACGTCATGTCTCTGACCACTTCAGATATACTGGTTTTGTTGTTTATCTATGAAATTATATTATATTTATTATAAATTTGAAAATCTCAACATTCCCTTGCCATTTTCAAAATTTAAGTCAACTCTATTCAATCAAGGAAATCTTATACATAAATAAATGTGCCAGTTAGACTTGAACCTTTACTTAGTGAAAATATATCAAAATTTACCGAGGTGTATAGTAGCTAGAGCTTCGAACTATCGACTCCATTTGATAAATTGGACATATTTCACATACAAGATTTCAAAAATATATATCAAGTGTTCTAAAAGGTGACACGTTATGGCCATGTGTCAATATCCCAGTTTCATGAGCATCTCAGAGTGAATCCACACACTTTGCAAACAGAAGCGGCCTTACTTTCAACACTCATATAGGTGGATCTATTTAGAGTACTCTGTAACTAAATACTTCAGCTTAGTAGTTTTAGATCCATTAAAAGTATAAAACACTCAACCTCATAAATACTTTATAGGATCCAAGCACCATCCGAGGGATGCAAAATTATAAATATAACTGGTGCTCACAAGTTGCAAAAATAACTTACTTTGCTCATTGAACTCTTAGACTTGGGCTACAAGAATAGAGTTGAGTTTCAGTTATTGCAACTTCTAGATGTGGATTTTAGTCTCATTCCTCTCGATGTTTTCCAGACCACTTCCCTAGTAAGCCATTTTGTAAGCGGGTCTGCTAAGTTTTTACTTGATCTTACAAAATTAATATCAACTACTCTATCTTGGAGTAACTGCCTTACATAATTGTGTTTCAATGCAATATGTCGTGACTTACCATTATAAGTCTTATTGTATGCTCTAGACAAGGTTGCTTCGCTATCACAATGAAAATAAATTGGAGGCATTGGCTTAGGCCAAATAGGAATTTCAAGTAATAAATTTCTAAGTCATTCTGCCTTTTTCCCTGTTGCAGCTAAAGCAAGGAACTCGGATTCCATAGTCGAATGTGTAATGCAAGTTTGCTTTTTAGAAGCCCACAAAATAGCAGCTCCTCCAATGGTAAAAATCCAGCCACTAGTAGATATATATTCTGTAGTATCAGAAATCCAACTTGCATCATTATACCCTTTTAGTACAGGGGGTTCACCATTGAATTGCAATCCATAGTCAATGGTCTTTTTTAAATATTTCAAAATCCTATGAATTGCATTCTAATGCATATATCCTGGATTACTAGTAAACTTGCTTAATATACCTATAGCGAAAGCAATATCTGGTCTAGTACAACACATAACATACATTAAACTTTCTATTACTTTAGCATATGCAAGCTAATCAACAGAGCTATCACATTTTTATACAACTTGACATTAGGATCAAAAGGAGTTGAAACCATACTAGTATCAAAATGATTAAACTGCTTGAGTATTTTTTCAATATAGTGAGATTGAGAAAGAGAAAATACATTACCATCCCTTATAATTTTAATGCCAAGAATGACATCGGCCCTGCCCATATCTTTCATATCGAAGTTAACTGACAGAAAACTTTTAGTTTCTACAATGATTTCAATGTCAATACCAAATATGAGCATGTCATCAACATATAAACAAATAATGACAACTCTATTGCAACAAATTTACTATAAACACATTTATCTGACTAGTTTAATTTAAAATCATTAGCTAACACAATTTGATCAAATTTTTCATGCCATTGTTTACGTGCCCGTTTCAAACCATATAAAGATTTAATTAATTTACAAACTTTCTTTTCTTGTCCAGATAATACAAAACCCTCGGTTGTTCCATATAAATTTTCTTATCTAAATCTCCATTTAGAAAAGCAGTTTTTACATCCATTTGATGAATGTCAAAATAATAACCTAATTGTTGAAATTCTAGCCACTGGGACATAGGTATCAAAGAAATTAATACATTCCTTTTGTCTATACCCCTTAGCTACTAATCTAACTTTAAATTTATTAATAGATCCATCAACTTTTAATTTCTTCTTGAATATCTATTTACAGCCTATAGGTTTAGACCCAGGTGGTAAATCAACTAGTGTTTATGTGCCATTTTCCATTATAGAATCCATTTCATCGTGGATGGCTTCTTTCCAGTATGATGCATCTGGAGATTTCATGGCCTCTTTATAAGTAGATAGATTCCCTTCGGTATGAAATACAATCATGTGTTCTTCACTTATTTTGTTTCTGGATCCTTCTATAAGGTATAACTGAAAATCAGGCCCAAATCGATTATAATCATCATTTCTAGCTCGTTTATTTTTTCTCAAATTATTATCATCTATAGGTTTTTCCATAGGTATAGAATTATCAACTATAGATTTATTCAAAATTTGAGAAGAA
>JAXCLR010000050.1:247840-267798 GCA_035584095.1 Annona squamosa | reverse complement strand
ATCATCTATAGGTTTTTCCATGGGTATAGAATTATCAACTATAGATTTATTCAAAATTTGAGAAGAAGATTCATCAGATTGATCGATTCTAGGTATAGACTTATAAGTATTTTCATAAAAGTCAGCCTCTCGGGATTCAATAATTGTATTATGTCGAATTGGGCTATTAAGCTCTATCACCACAAACCTATAAGTTTTACTATTCATTGTATAACCTATAAATATGCATTCTATTCCATTGTTTCCTAATTTTGGTCTTTTAGAATCAGGTAATCTTACTAACGCTCTACAACCCCATACTCTTAGGTATTTTAGGTTATGTGTTTTATTTTTTCATAATTCATAGGGGGTCACTTTGGTTTTCTTATGTGGAATTCTGTTAAGAATATGACAAGTTGTTAATAAAGCTTCACCCTACTAGCCTTTACTTAGATCTACATTAACTGATATTAAACTTACCATTTCAACTAAAGTTCTATTTTTTCTTTCTACAGTTCCATTTTTGTTGAGGTGTATATGAGGTTGTTACTTGATGTATAATTTCAGCATTTTCACAAAAATCATTAAAATTCACCTCCTCTATATGATTTTAGGGATTTAATTATTTTTCCAAATTGATTTTTAACTTCAGTCTTATAAGATTTAAATTTATCTAAGACTTCATCTTTAGTCCTTAATAAATACACATATGTATATTTATGTATGTTGGGAAGTCTACACTAATTTTTCAAATGACCCATTATCTTGCAAAAAAGCAAGGTCCCTTATTCTTCTTAATAATGGTCTTTTTGGTATTTAATTTAGATATCTTAGATTGTTGATTATTGACATTTGTCACCTGGGTTGGAACTTCAACCACATTAGCCTTAGCAAGAACTTGCTCTTCTTTCTTTTCATTTTTTCTTGATTTTTCTTCAGTGCGTAAATTGAGAGCAAGATCATCTAAACTCATGGATCCTTTCATTTGTTTTAGACTTTTGCGGTGGTTGTTCCAACTAGGTGGTAATTTCTCAATAATTACACCAACAAGAATAGATTCATCCATCTTACTGTCATGTGACCCAAGTTGATTGACGATATGTTCAATCTTATTAACTTGATCAAGGATTGATTTATCGTCAGTCATAGTATAATTGAGAAAATCGCTTATTAGAAACCGTTTGACGCTTGCATCATCAGTACTGTATCTGTGTAGAAGCGAATCTTAGATTTCTTTGGCCGTATTTGCATCCTGGTACACTTCGAATAGTGAGTCAGGTAGCGCTTCAATGATGTGTCCTTTGCAAACATAGTTGTCCATGTCTCACTTTGATCGTCGGCGTTGATCTTGCAGCGTTTTATTTTTTTCTTCAAGTCTTAGTATGGTGAGGACGTACACAACTCCAATGCGGGTTAAGAAAAGATGGAGTTGTTGTTTCCATCTCTTGAAGTTGGTACCAACGCAGCAGTCCAATCTTGGGATATCGGGCTTTGTAGGTAGAATGGATGACTGGGAGCCATTTATAAAAAAAATAGAAAATGGACAAAACTAAAAAAGAAAATTGCCTTAAGATTGTTGGGGCAAAATATAAAAATATAAAAAATTAAGGAAAGTGGAAAAAGTGAAAATAGAACCAAGTTTCACTTCAGGCGTGTTACAACGTCACTTTCCTTAAGGCAATTTTGCTACCCTATTTGCTGCTTAGGGTAATTTTGCAGTTGCCCCCAAGGTACAAAGAGTGAAACCTGAACTAGAATAGGAAGTAGCACATTTTTTAGGCACACGAATACTTGAAACAAGATTTTTGGTTGAATTGTGAAAATTTCAAAATAATATGGCAATTTTGCAAATAAGCAATTTGGACACTCTATGTTTGAATTAAGACAAGATGATATCTGAATTAAGACAAGATGATGTCTGAATTAAGACAATAGAAGATGAGAGGAGAGGAGTGTTGGATTTTTTACGAATTGAATCTGCCGAATGAACTCATATATAGTTTTTGAAATGTCACATTTCATTCATCGCATCCCATCCGTAGTCTGTTGCATCCCTTTGAGACTCCATCCATTGCATCCTTTGTCCGTTGCACCCCTTTGAAATAATGACAATTTTGCAATGGTCTTGTCTATTTGAATTATTTAATTCAAACCATTGCATCCATTAATGAACAGTTGCATTGTAAAAAAATTTGACAAAAGAAATGTACATGGCAACAATCAAACCCAAGACCCGTTATATAACTCGCCATGTCTCTGACCACTTCGGATATATTAGTTTTATTGTTTATCTATGAAATTATATTATATTTATTATAAATTTGAAAATCCCAACACCTTGAATTCTCACACGGCTCTCACATTCACCATTCCTATGGATAAAAGTAGAAATTCTTAGAATCCCTTATCCGATCAATGAATCCTCTTCCAAATTCAATAATTAAAACAAAAGCACATTAATTAGATCGCTACATTCAAACATTGCAAGGATTTAACTATTGAAAAAACAAAAGGATGAAGAAGATGAGTCATGTTGACGGCACCCATCTCATCTTCACCAAATCCAAATTTGAAGAATTGTTATGACGACCACTAGAGTGAGTAGATCTAAGTAGATTTGAGTAGGGGCAGTATGAGACACAAAGAAATTAGTGATTTTGCCATCCCCGAAATTTAGGATGGCCACATGGATTTGAGCAAAAATGTTGGGATTACAGAATCTAGTATTTGCAGCAGGAGGAATTTAGGCAAGGGGAAACAGCTTTAGCACAAGTCCATTGGGTAGCTTTGTTTGTTAATATGTAGGGATAAAATCATCAATTCCTCTTACAGCTCACGGCCGTTTGTGCGGTGTATGATGGTGTGGGTGTCAAAGGAATTGCGGACGAAATGTTATGGGTGTCCACGAAATTTTCAAAATGTTATAGATATAAGTGGGATAATGATCAAAAGTTGTAGATATATTATCCCTTTTCAATAACAATATTTCCCTTAGAGGAGTCGACTCATAAAATAAGTTGATTTAACTTGTGCAACAAAAACAACTCTAAGTCAACTTATTTTCATGAGTCAACTCATGAAAAGTTGACTCAGTTAAGCTATATAAAATTGTTTTGATCGTATATATGAGTCGATTCAATTCAACTAAGTCATAAGGGCAATTTTAGATTTTTCACTTACAAATAACAGCCATCAGCTAGGTGTTTTGGTGGCAGAGACTAAGAAGCAAATATGACAAAGTTATAAGGTCTGAATAGCAAATACACGAAACTTGGAGGCTAGCAAGCAAATACACATAGTTAAAGGTACTAAAATGCAAAAAATCCACCTGTGTGGAAAATAGTTTCAATTTATTTCTCTCTGGGGTAAGGTTGGAAAGGATATTCATGTTATTATGTGAAGAACGAGATCAATTAGAAGGGTTTTGATTCTGCAACAGACTAAAAACATTTTTTTTATACGTATGTGACCTTCATCTAGATTTTCAACCCTCTGAAATTTGATAATTTTTTAAAATTTATTTGGTAAAATATTAAAGAAATTTAAAAATTGTTAAATTTCATAGGTTGGAATATTTGAAAATTAAAATAGAACATCGAATAAATTTAAAAATGATCAAATTTCTCAAATAAAAGATCTCGATGAGGTTCACATATGTATAAAAAGAATAAATTATATGACTAGCTGGCACAGAATTGGACCTTTAATTAATTGTTTAAAAATATTGGTTAATCTAGATTGCTGATTAGGCGTCGCGTTTTTAATCTAGATTGCCCACGGCCTAACCAAAAGAATGATTTATAGGCGCTTGTAGCATTTTTAAATTCTTCAATTAACTAGTTTCTGTTTAAATAAAGAAAATCTCTAGCCTCGTTGTTATTTTACCTATCAAAGATTACATCAAACTAAGTGATTTAAATTTATATTAAATTAGCACATTTGATCTTTTTATTCCAAGATAATGATGCTATAATCACATCTTTAAACTTTCTTACATCTTCATGTAAAAAAATTATTGCATTAATATTTTGGCTTATTAAGTAAACAAATACGTAATATATACTACTATTTCTTCTTTATATACTCACGCAAAGATTAAATCATAATAATTACAACAATTTATATGAAATAAACAAACGTTAAGTAACTTTTTTTTTTTTTTTTTTTGATAACGAACGTGAAGTACCTTTTAAATTAGAATTTCAGAAAAAAAAAAAATCGCTTGCCAAGTCCACCAACGTATATCTGATTTTGATAATATATTTGATATGCTAGCATTTTTAACGATTTGTAGGTTAAAATTACGAACGTGAGCAAATCTGTTAATTCGATATGAAGTTAAATAATTATTAAAAATTAAATAATTTAATAGAGTTTTGACATATTTTGATCTTGATGGCGTATTTGACATATTTTGGGCATTAATTGTAGTGTCTTATTTGTTAGAAGGATAATCGAATATGTTCTTATATACAAGCATCACATAAATTTCAAACAATTATTTGAAATTGAATAACTTGGCGTAACCAACTGCGGGCAGCGCAGTTGGTTAGAGCCGTGGGCGTGCATACCTGCTGCCCAGGTTCGAATGTGCAAGCTGTCAAGTGGGAGTTTGATCTCCCTTTATGTGCTGACGTGGGAGCTGGTGTCTCCCTTTGGGGCGGAGTGGAAGCAGTTGTCTCCTTGATTCTTTAGTAGAGCTGTGTCTCCAGATTTCTTTGGCGGAGTTGTGTATCTCCGTATTTGTAAGAATGTCTCAGAAGTACAATGTAATATGTGTTGAGATGTATGTAAATATAACAATAAAAAAAAAATAACTTAGCGTAAAAGGGCTAGCTGTTATTAACACCTTTGAAGTTGAAGGAAGAGTGAATGTGTAGCAAAATAGACTATTATTATTATTATTATTATTTTTATTTTTAAAAAAAAATTGAATACATGAGATTGTATTGATTGTTTTTCGTTTTTTGTTGCTGGGTGGCGGACGAAGATTGTAGAGAGAGAGCTTGCCGTGCAACACCGGTGAATTCCAACCAACAGCGCAGTTCTCGGAATGCTCAAGGGAGGGGAGAGTATATTTGAACCCAGTCAAATGGTGGTTATGACCGTTGGTCACCATCTCTTCCTCCCCCTCCACCAGCCTTCCTTCTTTTCTCCTAAACAAACGTCTCTCTTGCATTCACATTCATGGTCATGTTCATATTCATATTCATATTCATATTCATATGCATATTCACATTACTTAGCCAACCCCTTGAAAAACAAAAAATGAAAGTTCTAAGGCATCATTTTTAAAAGAACATCTAAAAATCCAACACCCCGACAACTTTTATCTGCTATTACTCTTCACTGTTTTGGAACTGAAACCAGGTATAAAGGTTTGATTGAAGTGAATTGATTAATAGTTAGGAATTCTGATGCCATCCGTTGCCCCTCAACAAGTCCTTTGTTCATATATTTTTTCATCGAAGACAACAAAATTCGATGAATTCCCAACCAAGAGATCACAGAGCTGCTTCTGTTCCTGGCCGCATGATTGAACAGGCAGATGAAACCAATGTTGAGGCCAGAAATGGTATGCAATTTTTTTTTCCTCTTTTCTTTATCATTTTATCAACTTTCTCTAATTTGTAGCTTTTGGTAGGTGCAAACCATGTAATTATCGAGTGAGGGAACACAAGATTGCTTTGAGAGCTCTATGCATGAGAATGAGAATGAATTACAATTTCATTTGATTTGTCCTACAGGTCAAAAGCTTGCGGAGGTGGTACACTGGTTAAAATATATGTTTCCACTTCTAAAAATACCAGCGGATGTATCAGTGGAAGAACTGAGGGTGATCTTGAATGATGGGGCAGTGTTGTGCAACATTTTGAATAGGAGTAATCCTGGTTTGACACTCGAGGTTGACTTTCTTCCGTATGCTGAATTGGAAAATGGATTTGAAGGGAAGTGAACTGTAATTTCCATGTCCTATTATATGCAGATTCAAACCAGCTCCGCGGAGCAGAGGTTGGAGAATGTGAAGAAGTTCCTTGTAGCTGTTGAAGAAATGGGGTTGCCTAGATTCAGGCCATCTGACCTAGATCAGGTTTCATCCTGTTTAATGAAACTTTTAATTTTCCTCAACCTTAAGAAAATGCCTGCTTGTTTCTCCCAATTCATGCTCTACCTGAAATTCAAGTTAAAATGAAACATAATAACTTCAAGTGGATCTCTCTCTCTCTCTCTAACAATTGCATAGGTTTATGGTGTAGGGATCAATGGCGGCAGTGATTGACTGCCTTTTTGCCCTCAAGGACCACTTAGATCCAGACAGAAGTGGAAATTTTCTACGAAAGAAATGGAAACCAGAGGCAGAGAATTTTGAGGCTGCGGGCAGTTGTCAAACAGATCAGTCAACACGCCGGCAGTATTCTCGCATGTGGGGAGAAGAGAGGAGGAAGAGTTTCACAGAGAAGTTTCAACGTGCTCCAAGGAATTCTAGAGCACCAGGTAGAATTCTATGCCTGTTTAATTGTAAATTGCAGTTGATTTCTTTCAATTGTAGTCAATGTTAATTTAATCCTTTAGGCAGTTCCTACTAATTTTTCTCAATTTCGGAAATTGAGAAAAGAACGAATGGAATGATGCTCATACATGAGATAAAATGTGCACTGCTTTGGCTTTATTAGCCTGGTCTTGATGCATAGAAGAAAGATAGTTCACAATAGAAGTATTGGGGAATGGGGGAAGAGAGTTCACATCTGTCAGAAGACTCCAGTCCCACTTCTCTCCAATGCTCAAACTCTCTCCCATACGATTTATGTGTGACCAGTGTCAGGGCCTGTCTGTCTGAGCTGATCACACAAGGATTAATGGATTGGAACTCTGATGACGAATGGAGGCTGAGCACAATGAAAAAGCACCGGGTGTGGAAACTAGGCACAGAAATTAGCCATCCACTTGCATATATAGTGTAATATGATAGATTTATATCCTTGATTTATGTTGTCCTTTCTCAGGTACCAAAATCTGCATCGATTTTTTTGGAAAAGTTGCAGCGTTGCTACCAAAGGAGTCAACATCAGTCTTTTAGAGAACTGACTAAATTTTCTGTAATTCATCATTCTATTATTCAAAATAATAGAACCGAGGGAATAAAAATATATGTATACAAATTTTAACTAGTGACCAGGATCAATGCTGACCAATACTTCCAAGCAGCATTGATCCTTTCCCTTGTAATATCTAACTTTCTTCAACTCATTCATTGGACAATCACAAAATCCATTCTAATCAATCAACAGTCTAAAGTCTCAACCAAGGAAAAGGGGGAAATTGGGTAAGGAGAAATCCACAATAGAAATAGGAAAATCCTAATGAATTGTAGGATCTGCTTTATGAAACATCACCTGGATCATGGTCATCCCAGGGGGATGAAGGAACAAATGGAAATTCAGAATGTGCCAAATTTCAGACTGTTTACAGCAAGCAAACATAAATTTTACTGTCTCATGTCACATTGCATATTGCATTTGCATCCTACCAAAAATCGATTCATGATTGTTGTTCTAATGCATCATGCATATGAGGTGCATACGTGCATCATATTCAGTTTTTGAAATTCATGTTGACATTCAAAAGTGAAGCCTTTATGTATTTTTTTACTTCTCGAATGCTAAAATTTCTATCCGACTGTCTTGTAGATACTGGAGCCACAACATCAGGGCACAAATTCCATGAAGTTTTCCAACCGAAACAAGGCCGATATGCAGATCTTCCTGCTTCAAAGATTTCAGAGATGTTGAAATCAACTAGTTTAGATGTAAATCCTACATCCACAATAATGAGAAGTTTGACCATGTTATGTGGTATAGATGTTGTTGATGAGTATTTGTGCTCTCTTTTTAATATGCCTCTTTTGTGCAGAATGCACCAACTCAATCACTATTAAGTGTTGTGAATGGAATTCTGGATGAAAGTGTTGAAAGAAAGAATGGAGAAATACCACAGGTATGGCAGTCAGCAAATGAACGTTATCTAGCATGTCATTTTCTCATAACTGAAAACCTGATCTTCTCTTTCTTAATTATTCATATATTTGGCAACTGTATTTTGTCTCAGCGGGTTGCCTGCTTACTGAGAAGAGTGGTTCAAGAGATTGAGCGACGAATATCCACTCAAGCTGAGCATATAAGAAACGTAAGGTGCTTTAGGAATTAAAGTTCCTACTGAAGTTTTTTTCAATTTTCTATTTGATATTCATCACGGATACCTATTTCCAGCAAAATAATCTCCTCAAAGCACGTGAGGAGAAGTATCAGTCAAGGATAAGAGTACTTGAAACCCTTGCAACTGGCACAAGTGAGGAAGCCCAGGTAAGCTTATAATTTTATCTCAAAACGTATGTTTTTCAGTAGAGCTATTTCATGTGTCATTACTAAAAGTTTGCTTGAAACCGTCTTCATGTCTTTCTTACAGATTGTGATGAACCAGCTTCAGCAGATGAAGGTCAAGTGCCAGTCTTTTACACCCCACTTGTGAATTATTGAATTCATCCACATATTATGGTGTATTTGCTTGCTTCAGCTGAACCCACATAGGTGGGAAACAGCTTATGATGATGACAGTGTTGTTGTTGTTATTGATGATGATGATGTACTTGCTTATTCCAGGTTGAGAAGACAAAAATAGAACAAAGGAAGAAATTTGAGGAGCAAGATGTCATTAGACTGGTAAAGGAGAAGACGAACAGCAACCTTGCAATCGCAGCACTAAAGGAAGAAATGGAAACAACCAAAAACAACAAGGATAGCAGTGACCTTATAATTGCAGCACTGAAGGAAGAAGTGGAAACAACAAAAAAGAACAAGGAGAATAGTGACATAATAATAGCAGCACTGAAGGAAGAAATGGAAACAACAAAAAAGAACAAGGAGAATAGTGACTTAGTAATTGCAGCACTGAAGGAAGAAGTGGAAACAACAAAAAAGAACAAGGAAAATAGCGACCTTGTAATTGCAGCACTGAAGGAAGAAATGGAAACAACAAGAAAGACAGGTGAAGAACGTTGCACGGAATTGGAACAAGAGGTTAAGAAAGGTAAGATGGATTTGGAGGCTAAAAAACTTAAGATGGAGACAGAAGAATCTAAGCGAGTGAGGATAGAGTTGGAAGAGGTTAAGAAAGAAAAAATAGAGCTAGAGAAGAGACTAAAGGTAGTAGAATGTCTTTCAGAAGAATCAAGGAACAGGGCCAAAGAACTTGAGGAAGTCTTGACGTCAAGACTCCAGAGTTGCAGAAAGAAAGAGCATAGCTACCAGAACTTCATAGGAATCCAGATCAACGCCTTGCAGGTAGGTATGTCTAAATACGTCATAGCTTATGTCTTTCCTTATTTTTGCATGATTATGTGAGACAATTCAGGAAATGAGGGTGGCATCGGGGTCCATTAGAAGGGAAATTGCGACTTCAGAGAATACCTGGAAGCAGGAAATGAACGTAATGGGTAGGAACATTAATGCAATTCTGCACTTACCTATAAAATTTTCTTCGTATTGCATTTGTCTTGTTAGTACCATCTGTTACCTGAACATGTTTCAGGGTCTAAGCTTAAACAGTTGGGAGAAGCAGCTAAAATTCATAATTTAGTGCTTGCCGAAAACAGGAAGTTGTACAATGAGGTTCAAGACCTGAAAGGTGATAAGTTTAAACGAAACTTTGTTCATGATATTAGTTCTTGACTTTTTTTTGCTAATCAATCACAAGCATGTTTCCTTGTGCAGGAAACATTAGAGTATATTGCCGTATAAGGCCATTCCTTCCTGGAGAAACCCAAAAGCAGACAACCTTAGAACAGATTGGGGACAACGGAGAGTTGGTTATTTCAAATCCCTCCAAACAAGGAAAAGATGGCAACCGAGGATTTAAGTTTGACAAGGTCTTTGGTCCAAAAGCCAGCCAAGGTTTCATATATATTTTTTAATATTTTGTTTTTATGTTCGCATGATTTATCTTAAAATACAAAGTTTAGATATGTTTTCTGGCATTAGGTATGGAGCTTAGCTGCAACCTTAGATTTTGTAAAATTTTGAATTGATTTTGTCGATTATGTTAGTTATTTTGTTGTTATATCATACTTGTATTCAAAGATAGTTCAAATAGACTAGTGACTATATATGTGTCCTGATGGGTCTTATTAACGAATGATGACAGCGGAGGTCTTTGCAGACACTCAACCATTAGTAAGGTCCGTTCTAGATGGCTACAATGTTTGTATCTTTGCTTATGGTCAAACGGGGTCTGGGAAGACATACACAATGGTATGAATTCTTTGGCAACTCTGTGCTTCCTCCAGTAACTACAAATTTTTTTTTATTTTTTTAATTAAAAAAAAAAGTGGGGTATTATCTAATCCTGTGCCAATTTTATACTGACTGACACATCAAGCTCTATTTCTCCTAGACTGGCCCTGAGGCAGCATCAGAAGAGGAGTGGGGTGTCAACTACAGAGCTCTTAATGACCTTTTCCAGATCTCATGTAATAGGAAAGGCACCTTCGTATATGAAGTGGGTGTTCAAATGGTCGAAATATACAATGAACAAGTTCGCGATCTACTACTGACGGGTGATAATGCTTCCAGAAGATATCCTTTTTGACTAATTTTTAAAAATTCTTCCTCACAAGCCCTCTTATGGTTTCTAGAGGTAAGTCTGATACGACATTTTCATGCCTGTTAGCTAGTAAGTTCTCATTAGCACCCGCTCTCTGTCTCTCATCAATCTGTCTATCGATCTAGACAGACAGACACACGTCTTCCACATTCCTCTTTGAATTGACTAGCAAAATCCTATAACGTTCCTATATGTCCTGGATTTGAAGAAAATCATTCAAATGGGTTCAGTTGTCTGTCGCTGCTCTCTCATACGAAATTCTTTTTCTTTCTGAATTTTTTCCACACTTATCCATTCCAACAACCTTAGCTTTGCCCAACGAATGAATGGTTGTTTTCCCTTTGACGACTAGTAGCACACGCTTGGGATTCTAAGTACCTCCCAATCCAATGGACTTGCAGTACCAGACGCTAGTATGCACCCTGTCGAGTCAACCAAAGACGTTATACAACTGATGGAATTTGGACATACAAACAGATCAGTCAGTGCCACGGCATTAAATCAAAGAAGTAGCCGATCCCATAGGTTCCATTCCAATGTCTCGGCCCTTCCCTTGTTACGTTATATGATGAAATGCCCTTGTTTTAGTATATGTTTCCAAATAATTCGGAGCATGGTTTATGGCTGCAGTGTGGTGACCGTTCATGTTCGGGGTTCTGACTTAGAGACCAGTTCTATATTGCGTGGTTCTCTTCATTTGGTTGATCTTGCCGGCAGTGAAAGAGTAGACCGTTCTGAAGTAACTGGAGAGCGGCTTAAGGAAGCCCAGCATATCAACAAATCACTATCCGCATTAGGAGACGTTATCTTTGCTCTCGCACAAAAGAATGCCCATGTGCCTTACAGGAACAGCAAGCTAACACAACTCCTCCAGACTTCTCTAGGCACTTCTTCTCCTTGCTCTCTAATTTCAAACACCCCCACAAAACATACCAACCAGAAAGAAATTTCTAATGAACTTCCAATTTAAAAAAAAAAAAATTATGCTCATTGTTCTTGTTAATTCCATCTGCAGGCGGTCAGGCAAAGACTCTCATGTTTGTACAGATTAATCCAAATGTCGATTCATTTTCTGAAAGTTTGAGTGCCTTAAAGTTTGCTGAGCGGGTATCCGGAGTTGAACTTGGAGCTGCTCGAAGCAACAAAGAAAGCAAGGATGTAAAAGAACTGATGGACCAGGTGAGTTCCAGTGATTTAATTTTTTATATATTTATGGCAGTTTGGCCATCTTACTCCGTCAAAGTTAGAGGGACGGGACTCATCAAAATATTTTCAACTCTGAGGATGCGATGTAGACAAAAACAGCATTCGTTAACCATCAAAATGTCATCCAAATTATTAATATTTGGAAATACACTGCCTTGTATCTGCAGGTGGCATCCCTTAAGGACATGATTGCAAGGAAAGATGAAGAAATTGAACGGCTACAACTGATAAAAGGAACTCACTCACCCAACGGTGGTCTAAATGCATTGAGAAATAGGCCTCCCTCTCCTGTCAAGGCTTCTCTAAGAGGGTCGCCCAGCCAAAATCAGAGATTATCAAGCTTAAGAACCACAAGGTCTAGTGACAGGTTAGCACCCGATCAGGAAACTGATTGGAGTGACAGGGATGCCAGCCCGCAAGAGTATCTGGATGAGATGAGAAAACAAAAGCTCAGTGGAGAAATGGACACAGGTCAAAACATTGTAGTTACTCAGATCTTGGGCTTGAATAGAGCAGATTCTGAGGGGAAATTAAGTGATGTCTCTGATGGCGGTGTTTCAGTTGAATCTGATGGCTCTGCAGAGGGAACAACAGAGCGACCGTGAGTATTTTCACATACTTAATAACTTAGCAGTGGTACCGACAGAACTTCCAACGCTCAGTGATACAAGATAACTCAATCAATCTATACATCTGATTAGATATCAGTCACTGCTACAGCATGCTGCCACTCCAAATGAAGTGGCAGTGATAAACTTGCAAATACCTTCTCTGTCAAAAAGAATTTTCACACACACACACAGAGAGTTAGATTTGGATATACTGCCATAATGTTCTCCAACTTCGTGATTACTCAGTGTACACAAATGTCCAGCAGCAGTCCATTTTCCCTCTTTATTGAGCTAGAACTTACAAGGAGAAAATTCTAAGACATGTACACTGCTGTTCTTTCCTTTCAATAATTTCCTGATTAGGGGTCAAGCATAAATTCTATTTTCTGTTGCTGAACAGTTCTCTCTCTCTCTCTCTCTCTCTCTCTCTCATTATTGTTGTTATTATTATTTTGTTTCTTAAAAGTTCTGAGCAGAAGGGTAAACTTCCATCACAAGCACCCCGGCCACCACAGAAATCTATGCAAGTTACTTCCCCTTCCATGCGGCCAGCAACAAAAGTTACCTCTAAGGTGTTAACAAGTATGTTCTGTCCTATTTTGATACCTTTATGGCAATTTCACCCAAATCATTGCTCACGAAACTAAAGGAAAATTAGATATAAGTGTGCTTCTGAACAATAGAAAACAGAAAAGGTATGCATGAATCTAAGAAATCATTTTACAACTATTGCGATAATGTACTTAAGGGTATTCGGCTCAAATAGTAGGTACCATCTCATGTTGAATTCAACCATAAGCGCCGGATGTTCTTTGTAGTCAATTGTGTCCAGATGTTTGCTGTTCAGTTAAGTTGTTAAACGAGTCTTCAGCTTTTTAGCTTGTATTTGATATCATAAACTGTCGTCACAGAAGATAACCCGTCAACACGGTATGGGTAATCGTGGTTGACACCATTCACCTAGGTTCCCTTTTGGCAACATGCA
Source organism: Annona squamosa (assembly GCA_035584095.1). NCBI lineage: Eukaryota > Viridiplantae > Streptophyta > Magnoliopsida > Magnoliales > Annonaceae > Annona > Annona squamosa. The sequence goes on along the minus strand of JAXCLR010000050.1, from coordinate 254,361 downwards.
CATGGGAAAGCAAACTCTCATGCATCTCTCACACATTTTTAAAAAAAATGATTTGACATCTTAACTACTAAACTTCCTTACTATTTCCATTTTTTATTTCTATATTTCACTTATTTTTTATACAATTATTTCATTTATTCCCACTTTATATCTATTACATCACATCGCTCTCACACTTTTCCAAAAATATCATCTTCCTCACCCACTTGCTACCCACATTACCAAATGATGCCTTAATTTGCCTCACGACTAGTCTGACTTTTGTTTGATTTCTAGCTTCAAGAAAATCAACGTTGATTACCGCACCAAGCTCTTCGAGCAGGATAGGGTTAACCAGCCAAGCAACAGGCAGTCCTGGGAAGCTGGGTTCAATAAGCCCAGGCAGAGGCGTTTCAAGCAAAATGGCTTCAGCATCCACCCCCACAGGTTCTTCAAGCAGGATGATCTCAACAAGTCCTTCAAGAAAAGCAGTTTCAAGAAAATGGACATGAAGCAGCCCCGCAAGCAACATATTCACAGTCGGCAAACTAGGGCTCTTGTGACAAGCAGTGCGTTCTGAGTATCCTTTTGTGTTTGTGGGAAGGCTTGGAGCATGTAATAGTTACATGGACAGGGTTTCACAGATAACATCCAGGAAGCCATGTACGGTGGAGAGAGTATGCAATCCATTTCCTTCCGAGACTTGATGCCAGCCAATGTACATTCTCATGCAATGTTCTAAAAATCAAACCTACCCAACTGACACGGTGAGAGGTGCAGAACTTAATCAACCAATATAGCGTTTGAATTCCCCAATTCAACAGCCCCCACCGACCGAAATAGCCGGGCACCACATTCTGTAATAGTCTTATCATCAGCAACTTTAAAATGTTTTTTTTTTTTTTTTTCTATCAACAACTCGAAAGCGTTAGGGCCACTCATCTATTCCTGATGCCATTCACAATTAAACATTCAAACATACTTCTGATGTAGGTGGCTTTTTACAGAGTTGTTTATCACAGACAAGGCAGAGAATGTTTCAGGGAATGAAGAAAGTAAGACCAAACTCCATCTGCTTGGGGATTTACAACATCATGTAAACTAATGCTAACCCCATCTAAGAAAAGGATCAATTTGGATGCGAGCAAGTTTCCCTTTAACATCTGTCAAAAATAAGTTTGCTCTCTATTTCAATCAGACGCAAGCATGCAAACAGGACCACGTCCTGTACTCTGATTCAGGGTATCTCCTGCCTTAGCTACAAGGCACTTTCACTGAATCCACAAATGCTCTAAGAGCACAAATATCGATGCAGTCTTCTTTCAATTATTTAAAATCATATCCCGGTAGACTAGCAGAGTTGTCCAGACCCTAGTGCTAAATGCATCTCTCTTCAGATCCAGGCTGCCAATCAAGTTCGTACATTTTTTGCAGGCACCAATGTCATCGCATCCAACCTTCAATAGTGGCTGGTAAAGCATACGATCCTCTCTTTATAAATTAATCTAACCACTAGATCATACATGAGTTCCTAATTTGTGTGTACAATAAATCATTTGCCATCCCTCAGTTTCATGCAGCAATGAAGAAAATGCCACAAACATCAAACATTTAATGTGGCCACTTTCCCTTGGTTCAAACATGGGCAATTCCAAAGGGCAATGAGGCATGCAGAACAGGAGAAACTTGAGTCCAGTTGAACAAGTCAACATTGCGTTGGTGTTGACTTCTTGAACAACGTGAATAGATGATACCTTTCGCCTCATCTGATGTGGAAATCATTCCCATTCAATTGTTGATGGAGGCTTTGATGTAATGTCTTGGACGACACGGTTTACCCCACGTACACTATTGCAAATCTTCCGTGAAACATCAACAAGGAACTGCTGCTCAAAGTAGTACCTGAAAAGTGCATAGCAGAGAGATTAATGAAAAGCAAGGGGGGAGAAATTGAAGAAACAATACTTTGAATCTTCCATCAGCCTAAGCCTGAGTCCGACGGCTCATGTTGCAAGTACAGGCACTAGAAAAGAGGCATTTTAACACACATTTGCATAAATTCAAATGCATTTGTCCTGTTTGCTTTGCCGTGTGGGTAGACCAACTGTAAGATTAGACCATAAGAAAACCATCCATGTTAAAGCCCTGCAGGCTTCCATCCAGTGGGACAACAATTCTAGTTGGTCAAATCGAGGAATGGTCATATATCCCAGGAGCACTGAGAAAAAGTGACAAGGGAAAAACCCAATATTGCACGGAATAGATAAAAATAAAAAATTAACATGATATTTAGGCTTCCAGCCACGTGTAGACGTTCGGGATTTGAGCTCAAAAATTAAAAATACACAAAAGGCTGCACATTACACATGAAGAAAAATAGGAGTTTACCAGTCTGCAGTCATCCCATCTTCACTTGTAACAGCTCGCAGGGCAACAACATGAGAATGAGTTCTTTGATCCCCTTGAACACCAACTGTTCGTATTGGTAAAAACACAGCAAATGCTTGCCAGATGACATCATACAGTCCAGCTTCCTTTATTGATTGGATGAAGATCTCATCAACCTGAAAGACAAAAACCCAAGCCATAGATAGAAAGTGAACAAAGTAACAGAAATCCTATTCCCTCACTGTTATTGTTCATCAGTCCAATCCAGCGACTATAAACCGAGACCCAGAAAACTTAACTGGTAAACTTCACAAAAAAATGTTGAAAGTTAAACAGTTCACTCATTGCAACAAGTGCAACCCATTCAATAACTCAATGAAGCCTGCTTCTAAAGAGCACCATCAACTTATCCTAAATGGCTAATATCAGCAATATCATCTGCCTCTCTCTAGGTCAGCAACAATAGATTTCTCTCCATTGATTTCCCTTGAATGAGAAATTCAAATTTGAGCTACAAACAATATCATCAGCAACATCAATATTCCTAATCACTGATACTTGAAACAATAAAGTTATTCAGAATGGGCAAACTATCTCAAAGATATCAAGAATTGGATCTCACTCGTGCAACAGTTAACCACAGAATTTCCACATTTCATTCAAAATGTGTACTATACAAACCTGACGCAGTATATCCAGGGCATTTCCTTCAGTAACATCACCTAAGACTCGCACTGCAAGACCAGGTCCAGGGAATGGGTGCCGCTTTAGAAATGTTTCAGGAACATTCAAGATGCGCCCTAGTTGGCGTACCTTCAAGAAAGTACCACAAAACATCCATTGGTCAGACTCATATCATAGGTGCCAAACAAAGAACGAGGCGCAAAATGATGCAACTCTCTCTCTGTCTCTCTCTCTCTCTCTCCTCTGTTTCTCTTTGTTTTTCCTTCTCTTAAGAATTGCAACAAATCAACCTATCCTTGACTTTCTGTACAAGGTCCATGCTTCAACATATTGAACCACCTACATGGGCCAATACCTGTCCATTCCACATGCTATGTCATAACCTTTGAAGTGGAGCATAAATACATTAAAACAGCAAATTCAAACCAAAACTAAAGGAAAAACAAGGAGTTCCTAAGCATGGTTATTTTGATGATGGGCCACCAAATCTATAGTCTCTTCACTTGGATTAAATCATAGTTTATGAAAATCTTGTCATCAGGCCCCCGGTTATTCAGCTTACTCATGCATGTACACAGTGAATGCATATCAATTAAGATGATATCACACCTCGTCTTTAAAGAGAAGCTTAAGTGGTTCAATGAGCTTTAATTTCATGTCCTTTGGGAGTCCTCCAACATTGTGATGGCTTTTGATGGTGTGGGAATGGGTCCTTCCACTTCCAGGTGGGGGACATGATTCAATCACATCAGGGTAGAGGGTTCCTTGAACCAAGAATTCAGGCTTTTTACCAAGCTCTCTCTCTAACTTATGAGCAAAATCATCAAAGACTCGGATAAACTCGCTCCCAATAATCTTCCTTTTGCCTTCAGGATCCACGACACCTTTTAGCTTACTTAGAAACTGGTCCTGTGCATTGACAACAGTAACTGGTAAATTCAGGCTTTCAAAAGTTGACTTCACCCGTTCTTGCTCCTGATATCTACAGAGAAGCATGCATATCAGAATAATTGGTTTTTTACTAACCAATCTAGCACAGGCACATTAAAATTTCTGGATGCATAACAAGACACATTCGCAACTGAGCACATGTAGGCATATAGAGTTTAAAGACACAAGGGTGGCCAATCACATTTGGAAGCATTTTTAAACACCAGAAATCTCACCAAACACACATTGTGGGTAAATTTTTGAAGACCACAGACAAAAAAAAAAAAAAAAAAAGGAACCACCAGATAGTACAGAGCAATGTATCAAGTGGTAGCAGAGTATGCCAAACAAAAACGGTTGGTTTTCCACTTCCACCCTAGCAGATACTAACCGTTTCCATTCTGGTTTTTGGCCAGTCTGCCAAAATTTTCAACATAAAATTAAGGACAGGGGCAGCCAACAAATTAAGCAGATGAGACAACTGTGAACACGCAAACAGAATCCCACTTCAAAATATGGAAACATATTTTCCATTTCTGAGATGAGTGGTCACATATGGAAACAGAGGTGAAACTGGTGGTCATATTTGGAATATAACCAGAAGAACTACAAAACCGTGATAGTCACTTCCACATACAACAAATTCGTTTCATATCTCACCTTAATAAGCCATTATCCACAAACACGCAATGCAGTCTTTGACCAATTGCCTTGTAGACTATGGTAGCTGCAACTGCAGAATCTACTCCACCAGACAATGCACAGATCACATCATCTTCAGGTCCTACCATGCCATTGATCACTTTAATCTCTTCATCCAGTACATCTTGCATCTTCCAGTCAGCAGTTAACCCGCAAATATTGAAAAGAAAATTGGATAGTGTTTCCATCCCTTTAGGTGTATGTGTCACCTGTTATTCAAAAGAGAACCATAATCACCATCACAGCCTTAATCCCAACCAAACATAGTGAAATGTGAAAATTCAAATTCTTGAAATTGTGGGAACATATTAGAAAAGAAATTCTGCTGATCTGTTAAAAAAGAATTCGAAGCCCATACATCGCAGACTCAAATTAACATTGATAGCGACAGAAAAAACTAGCACAGGCTTGAAAGGCTTAAAAGACAATGAAAAAATGAGCAATCTACAAACACCTCTGTGGGATGAACCTTGAAACACATTGGAATAGCAACTGTAAACATGCTAGCAAGATGGTTCCATGTCATGCCAATTGATTTGTAAAAGCGAGCTTACGCATGATTATATCACCAGAAATGTCAGAATTTTCACAAAAGAATGGTACAACTGAATTTTTTTAAAAAAAAATATCCCAGGGAAAAGGGAGCAAAAACGAGAAGACAAAGAAGAAGATGATCCTTCTTTGCTTCAATGAAAATAAAAGCTTATACACATCGAGGAAGAGACAAGAGAGAATAAAACAGAACAAAATCTGCGTGAAGCAAGGGTAACTTTTCATCTCCTGTTTTGGGGGCAAGTAAAGAGAGAAGCATAAAGAACGAGAGCAATTTTCGTTCTCCTAACAGTGGCAAGGAAACGAAGAGAACCCGAAAGGCGTATTTCGCCACAGACAGAATTTAAAAGAGTAATACAAAAATAAGCCTAGCATGTCGAAGAAAGCTTCTTTATTATTATTGTTGTTGTTGTTGTTGTTATTGTTATTATTTATTTGTTAATACAGGAAAATGAGACGAGGTTCATACCTCAGGGTGGTACTGCAACCCATACAAGCGGCATTCCGGATCCTGAATGGCCGCAACAGCCCCCTGCTTGCTACGGGCGGCCACTTGAAATCCCTGAGGGAGCACGGCCACCTCATCGCCATGGCTCATCCAAACCTCCTGCGTCTCGTCAGCAGAATGGAACAGCCCTACGCCTCCGGTGGCGCCAGCCTTGTCCGCCTGGATCTCCATCTTGCCATATTCCTGGGTGTTGCCAGGGCGTACCTGGCCGCCAAGCTTGTGGACGAGAAGCTGGAGACCGTAGCAGATGCCGAGGACGTGGATGCCGTTGGTGAGGACATAGTCGAGGAAACCATGGGGAAAAGAGGGAGGGGAGTCGGGGGAGTGAACGGAGTGGGGACCGCCGGAAAGGATGATGACGCGAGGGTTGAGGCGGGTGATGGCGGGAAGGGGAGAAGTGCCAGAGATGCAAAGAGAGAGGAGGGAGAGGGAGCGGATGCGGCGGGTGATGAGATGAGTGTACTGGGAGCCGTAGTCGAGGATGAGTACAAGGTTAGAATGGCCAGCTGCTGCAGCAGTATTCGTTTTCTTCAGCACAGTTTCGGCTGCATTTGGATTTTCCATGGCTGAGATAGATTTGATAATCGATAGATGGATGGATGGATGGATGGATGATGATATTTGCTGAGAGGGAGAGAGGGAGAGAAGCGAGAGAGAGGGAAAATGATAAGGGAGGGTTCCGCCGAGGTTTTAGTTCCTCGGCTTTTAGCGCGCGCGCGCGCTCTCTCTCTCTCTCTCTCCCCGGGGCCCTTGCCGCGCCAGGTATTGTGTAGACGCC
>JAXCLR010000050.1:215582-240310 GCA_035584095.1 Annona squamosa | reverse complement strand
CCAGCCAAACCAAGCCAGGCCCACCTTCTCCCTCCCTCTCACAGTATAAGATATACTTATCTGTTCTAGTATTTATTTATTTTTTTATATACTATTAATTAAATTCCGCATAAGATGCTTATCCATCTTTTTATCGATCCATCCATCCAAAACAACCTTTCTTTTTTAATAAATAAATATATTATAATAATGACGATGCAAAAGCAAAACACAAGTGATAAGTGATAAGTGAAAGTGACAGGAAGGGGTCAGGGAGGCAGCGTTAGACTACCCTATTCTCCCCACTCGGCCCTCGGCTCTCTCTTCTATTCAGAACATCACCGAAACTGCCATCCGCAGCCATTTCTCCTCTTCTTTGACACCCTCACGCGATAAACGACCCTTTTTTCCATTTTATCTATGATCAAGAGGTCGGAAGGAAGCAGTATGAAATGAGGTTTCACCAATTTCACTTTATGTGGCTGTTAGCTGTTAGAGTCGTCATTGATATTGGGCGGTGTTGCCTTTGCTTAAGGTTTGTGCCATTAATAGACTTTTTTTTTTAGACTAAAACATTACTAGACATCACATTGACATCATCGTTTCAACTTCATTTTTCTATGGTGCAAAAGGAGGGAAGAGAGCCTCAAATTTCATTTACAAGAGTACCCTACTCTCGTCTCACCTCTCAATGATTTTCCAGCATTGAAGTATTAAATTTGCTTTTTTACGGGAAGCTCACCGACCCCTCTTGTAACTTCATGAGATTAGTAGCTCTCCAAACTCACAAGTTAGAATTTAGGCATATTTCATCTATAAATCAAGTTTTCGTATTTTTAGATACGAAGCATTTTAGTTATTAAAAATAATTAAAATACTCTTGTATTTAACCTAATTTATATTAAATACGTATTAATTAACAGTTTCATAAAAATTTTAAAAATATTTTTGGCCCAGCTGTGAATGTCCACTTTTATGACTAGACTTGAATGATCGTCTGCCACACACACACATACCACAATGATCCCATACTCCGATTGCTATCTAACTAAGCGACAAACTCATCTATTTTATATTTTATATTTTTTCATTTCTTTAGAGATTTATGTGCATTTAGTATGTATATCAAAATTTTAGCTTTTTGGATTTTTATATATTTTAATAAAATTTCACCTAAAAGTGTTGGCTTTTAAAAATAAAAAAAATATATGTACACATATTGAAAGACCGTAAAACCTAGTATCCGAGTTAAATACAAAGCACAAGGTTAGGTTTGCCTAGACGATATTTGAGCCTACATTTTGTTTATTATTATTTGTTAAAAAAAAAAAAAAAAAAGGAAGGTTGATTCATCCGCAACCTTAGCTGTAATAAAATGAAGAGGCGGTTGATTCATTACAAACCATTTATGAGTTACTTACCTATAGTCCGACCCAACCGAAACAGAAACAGAAAGGAAAAGAAAGGAGTAGAAGACTCAGCCTCTCTCACCCTCCCTCCATACGCATGCATCCCCACACAATTTCCTTCACCACTAACAAGTATTTACCATAGCAAATACCATCAACTTCAACAACAATAACAACAAAAATACCATCACCCAGTATTGAGTCACTGCCAACCATGATCAATTCCTCTACAGGTTAGCCCATTGCTAAATTAACTCATCTATGGAGGATTCCTTTTTGCTGCTTAAGAATAAAGATGACAGAGAAAGAGAGAAAGATAATCTAATTTAAGGCTCGCCTGAAGAAGGCCCAACGCCTCCTGCCCCTGCCCCTGCCCCTGCCCCTGCCCTGCTTTCTTTTGTCACTCCATAATAGGTAGGATAGCCTCCTGATGAGGTCATGAAGTTCCAACCCACAGGTGAACCTCCAACAACATACGAACCTCCAATCCCTTCTTCTCTTTCCTCCCTCTTCTCCTCTTCTACACCTTCCACCTCCTGCTTCCTCTCTTCTCCCTGCTTCTCACCATTATCCACACCCACTCTCGCTTCCACTTCTTCTCCCTTCACCTTTTCCACATCCATTGCATCTCTGGATTCTTGCTGTTTTTTAAGCTTCTCCACATTGCTCCCCTCCTCAGATTCCTGCCGCTCCTTAAGCTTTCTCTCTGTGTTGCCAATCTCAGCTTCTTGTGGCTTATTGGCTCTCTCTAAGTTCAATGTCTCTTGTGCTTCCTGATTCTTCTTTGGCATCTCTGCATTGACCATCTCCGCACTCAATTGTTTATAAAATTCCATCAGGACTTGCATCTCTGCAAATTGCAATGTCAGAAGCAATAGATTGGAATAGAACTGCAACTTAAGGCATCCAATAAATGGAAAAACTACAGTTATTTTCTCGCCTAAAAAAAAAAGAGAAAAAAATATTTTGATTTTGGATTTTGGCATTTTGCGTATGGAAAGTCTGACGATCCAAAATGGTAAATGATCCCGACCAACCTTTGCAACCAGCGATCAAAATTTTGAAAGGCCAACTGCTCAACTATGAAGCTCGCAAAAGCAAAGTGATTAATAACAACTCAGTACATGTCTGAGATGATCAGAGACTGGTAATACATAGGGGTTTAATTAGCCCTGTCCACATGAGTGGAGAACTTGAGAGTGGCTCAAATACTGCCCACATGAGTTAAGAACTTGAGAGTAATTCACATAGCGAATCAAGGTGATGAATCAGGTCCAAGGTCACTTGGAAGGTTGCATACAATATGTCCAAATTCATTCAAGCCACAACTCCAGGCCACAGTTCATGCAGGATGAGAATCAATGCCTATCAAGAAGCCACCTGTCAAAAAGGTATTCATATTTAATTCACCCTCATCCGCATCAAGGTCCCTCACTAGAATGGAATGGATTCTACTAGTAGCCAACTGCAAATCTAACTCAATGATAAATTATTCATTTCTTCAAAAACTCGCACAAAGACTCGTGCCCAATAGATCTTCGTATAGATCTTCGTGCAAGAACAGGGTCAACATGAACCAAATAGGCTTCTCCTGATTTTACAGCAGGGAACGTGATTTTTCGTGTTATGCAGGGACATGAATTTGGTGCTTCTTTGCAGGCAATTTTCTGATTTCATAGACAAGAAAACAAGAAGCTCAGCGAAACTATTTTCAGGGGATCTGTAAATAAAATAAGAAAGCCCCCAAAAAGCATAAGCAAACAAACCTAAAACATCTTGCAAAAAGTCAACCATTCAGAATAGGATGTACTGAAAAATGGTCCTAGTTCTTGATCATGAGATGCAGATCCAAGACAAGAAAGGGGAAAAAAAAATATACAGCAATTAAAATGTTCACTTCATTTTAGGTGTTTCCACCAATATATCCATGTAACCTAAAGGAAGCATTTAGAGTTTTAGATTTCCTAAATGGTTATTCAGACAGTTGTTTTGATGGGTGATACCAACTGTTGGTGGGAACCTGCCTATGCAACAAAATTCAGGAATGGTCCCATGCGATTGCAAAAGCATTATAAGATCACTGATCACCCAAAAAAAAAAAAAAACACTAACATTACCACAAACCAGTTGAACAATTAGAAATTCAGCAGGCTGAAAACAAGTTCTTGAAAAAATAATAAGTTTCTGTCTGTGGATATCATATTAAATTGACCAATGCTTCATCATCATCATCATAAGTCATTTCCCACCAATGCCTATGCAACAAAATTCAGGAATGGTACCATGCAATTGCAAAAGCACTATAAGATCCAAAAAAACCTAACATTACCAAACCAAGTTGAACAATTAGAAATTCAGCAGGCTGAAAACAAGTTCTTGAAAAAACAATAAGTTTTTGTCAAGTCATATTGAATTGACCAAAATAGCTAAGTTCATGAATGGAAATGAAACACCGAGGTTAGCATATTTTCCCTTTATTCCTATTTTTATAAAAGATATGGTTCATGAATGACATCCTTGGCATTCCTGAGAAAAGAATTTAACTTCGAATGGTAGTGTGGTCCTTTCAGCTCTGGGTTCATATGATTGCATTTGAATCTAGATGCTGCTATAGTTAATCAAGATTGGTGCCCTTCGTGGTGAATAGAATTAAGGGTGATTTCCTTTCCACAGTTCTCGATTCCTTCCTTTTGGGTTCTTTCGTTATTTTCTTCTTCAGTTCTTCCTTCATATGGTGGAAGCTAATCCATCAAATCAAACAATAACAGAGTGAAATTTGGTCTAGTAGAACCACGAAGTCCAAGTTGACTAGCCAAGTTGCCAGGCATCCATGTCTATGTAAGGAAACTTCTGAATTAGGCATGTGAAATCTCAGCCAAGCAATGACAATATAAGGGAACTGAGATTCAGTGCCCAACTATTATCCCCAACCCTGTAGCATTAACCCTACAATTTGAGTTTGATAAACGCCTTCCAGAATCTATATGACTTCCAGATCGTGCATCATCGTGGCATGCGCTACATGCTTTTCAGCAGCATAATTACTTCTGTTAAATGAAAGCAGGAGTTTCTTTGAACATACTGACTTTTTAGAAGTAAGATTACAAAAACATTTTCCTGATCCAAATAACATTCTTTCAGAGAGAGGCATAGTTGAATAATGAGTTTTGGAGCAGATCTTGCAAATTAACCAGATTATGTTACCAGCAAGGGAAAGCAAAAAAGCTTTGGCAATTTGTTGAATACAAGTTTGGGTGATACTTGAAGCACACAGTAAAAACCTTGCATGTCTTTCAAGAACTTACTTGCAAGAATCTCATGAGATGCTTTGCAATCTCGGAAGTCAGACCCGTGGAGAACCTTCATCAAACAGACAGGTTAGAACTTTGACATAAAGCTTCATCTGGCTGCGGAGACATTACGTGCATACAGAGGTACATAAAATGGGGAAATTTAATTCAATGGAGAGCGAGGGTAGAGAGCACAATAGTGATGCATCCTAATATTCACAGAAAAAACATTGGACGTCAAATTGCAATTGTGTTCCCTTCAAAATTCAATTCCAACGTGAAAGAAACATAATGACACTTGTAAGCTAAGACCCTGAAATGGACGCCTATTGGCCATCTATTATATCTTTCATCTGACTAGTATTTTCAATTCAGTTGGATTCAACAATCCAGATGAATCCTAAATGGGAAATAAAGAAACCATTGAAATGCCTAGTTGTGGATAACAAAGTCTGCCAAAATGAAAAATTTGCAGTCGGTACTGCTAAATGCTCACGCTATGGCAACAAGAACAGCAGAAGTCATTATATTTCTAACATAATTTCGCGATTACAATAATGAGGGATTGTTGGTTGTTTTATGGGCCAAACTGCTCTCCGCATTTTCGAAATAAAGACGACACGGTCGTCCTGTTTAATTTTAAATAGCATAAACCACCGTATATCATGCTGAAGAGGCAGCTGAAATGAGACCGAAGGAGCTCAAATTTTGTAGGACAAATCCAAAGAACCAGCTCAAAGCCCATTATTTTGTTGGAATTTTTTTTTAAAAGGAAAAGGCAAAGAAAGAAAGAAGACCAGCAGATTCAAACTGAAAATGTTGGGAAATGGAAAGGATTTGCATGAAGATGGGAAAGGAGTGATGGGGATGGGTGGGTAGGGAATTGGGAGAGCGGTTACCTCGAGAAAGTAAGGACGAAGGTCCTTGATGATAGCTCGGATCTTGAAGAAGTTGGAGTTCTGGTAGAGCTCCGCGTGTTCCACCTTCCTCTTCCTGCTGGGTTGCTGCAGTTGGGGATTGGGTGATGTTGATGGAGGAGGTGGGTGTGAAGGCGGAGGCAGATTATCTTGCTGATGTTTCTGCTGCTTGGGAGGCGGAGGCGGCAGCTGATCTTGCTGCGACTGTTGTTGGGTTTGATCTGGCAGTTGTTGCTCCTGTGTGGAGTTGGAGTTGGAGTTGTGTGCTGGTGTTTCATGACAGTTTTCCATCTCTCTCGTCTATTACCTTCTTCTTCTTCTTCTTCTTCTTCTTCTTCTTCCTTCGATCGGAGAGTAGAGATTAGAGATGGTGGAACGGAAGGGAAGAAACCACGGGGAAGTTGAAATGGGTCTAATGTTAGCGGCCCGTTTTAGAATGCTGTCGGGTCCTTGCCCGAAACCTAGGCTTGGGGTGAAAGGAGGGATTTTTTAATATAAATCACACCTCGCCCGCCCGCCCGCCCGCCCCTCCCTCATGCGCCCGCTCTCTCTCTCTTTCTCTCTCTCTCTTTCTTTCTCTCTCTCCGTTCAGATACAAAACATCTCTCACATCTTCCCTCCCACCGAACCAACCTTCGTCTCTTTCTTCCTCCGCCTCCCCATACATCCTTCCTCATACTCGCCATCAAATCCCTCCTATATAAAAATACAATAATACATGCTTCCTCCTAATAAATATAAGAATACGTGCTGAAATGCAGAACACCCTCCGACCATTCATCTTCCTTCTCTCCGAATGATACCCTTCCTTGCACTCTCCATCAAATCCCTCCAAAAAACTCTCCTTCTTCGCTCCCTTTTCTGTACTAGCACTGCAGTCAGAGACGGGGAAGTCCCCCCTCCTTGTCTTCTCTTCAACCAAACTAGCATTGGATTTCTGAATTCCGCAATCAGAAGCCTCTCTGTTGATGGCTCCTCCTCACAAATCCTCCGCGTCCACCACCTCCTCCGCATCTCCAGTTACAATCCCGATCAGTACACTTACCCCTACGTTCTCAGGGCTTGTGCAGATCTTGGGGCATCTGAACCAGGCAGAACCATACATGCTCTAATTCTGAGACATGGATACAGCGCCCATCTCTATGTTGCAAATTCCCTCATTCATATGTATGCTAAATTGGGTTGTTCACGCTCTGCCCATCGAGTCTTTGATGATATGTCAACGCGGAATTTGGTTTCTTGGAATTCTATCATGTTGGCTTATGTTCTCAATGGATTTCCGCATACTGCACTAGAATTGTGCATTTGTATGCAGAAATCTCAAGGCTTCGCATTAGATGGAGTCTCTCTCAAGATTGTACTGTCCTGCTGTGGTCTGCTCAAGGCCCTGAAGCTTGGCAAGTCCATTCACGCATGCCTCATCACTTCGGGATCCACGATGGATGTGGCTTTGGCAACTGCAACCTTAAACATGTATGCAAGATGCTGCGATTTGAATGCTGCAATGATAATTTTCCAAGGAATTTCGTCCAAAGATGTGGTGTGCTGGAACGCAATGATTAGTGGGTATTCACAAGCTGGACAACCGTCGATGGTACTTGAATTCTTTCGTAGGATGCAAGTAGAGAGGATTGTATCACCCTCCAGGGTGACCATTATGGTTGCGCTTGAAGCTTGTACCAATTTAGGAGCTGTTCATACAGGGGAGAGTATTCATGGTTATGCTGCCAAGACTGGGCTGAGTTCAGACCCCTCGGTTGGAACTCTTTTGATAGACATGTACTCCAAATGTGGGAAATTAAGCTCCGCTGCTTGGGTTTACTATAGGATGCCTAGAGGAACTCTATATTCATGGAGTGCTATGATCAATGGGCTGGGAATGCATGGAAATGGAGAAGCTGCTTTAATGTGCTTCTTCGGAATGTTGAAGAGAGGCATCGTGCCCGATGGGATCTGTTTTCTTCTTGTTTTATCTTGTTGCGGACATAATGGAATGGTAACAGAGGGGGAGAAGATTTTCAAATATATGGTTAAACAATTTCATATTCAACCTAAAATGGAGCATTTTGTAGCGATGGTGGACATCCTTGGAAGAGCAGGATTAATCAATGAAGCATTTGCATTCATTTGTCAGATGCCAATTGAGCCAAACGTTGATGTTTGGGGAGCCTTCCTGGGAGCTTGTCGGATTCATGATAACTCCCATGCAGGAGAAATAGCTAGGGAGAGGCTAGTTGAATTGGATTCAAATACAGCAGGGTACTACAAGCTTCTGCTAGGGATATACGCAAGGAGGAGTAAGTGGGATGATGTGGCAAAGATCAGAAGCCTGATAAGAGAGAGGATTCAGAAGTACTCCTGTGTCTAGCTCAATTGAAATGAAGGGTTAAAAAGGCCAGACAAAGGGATTTGCTGGACCATTCTCCTTCGAATGTTGAGCCATTTTATCTAGGGCAGAAATCTACAATAATGAAAGGCAGGCATCACTAAAAATCAGTTTACCAGCAATTTTTTAGTCTGCTAATCTTCACACCGCCATGCATACAAAAGCAATGTTGGATCCAATCCACCCCCACATTACAGGACGAAAGAATAACTAGTTATTTCCAAACAATTTAATAACTTCAAATAAGCAACCACTGAATTGATATTATGGACAAGATTGTGCACCGTTATCAGTTCTGATTTAATTGATTGGTACAAAAGAATATGTATTGTATCCCTCAACAGGAACCCATGCCTGCTAATTGTGCCGAATCTCTTCGAGAGCCCTGCAATGCCCTGTCCTCACCAGCTTGCAAAATGCTAAGTCGTTCATCTGCTACTGTGGAAACGCAGCAGGACTTGTTACCATGTGGGCTGCGGAAGTTTTAGTGCTGACAAAAGCTGATATTGCCACCAGATGTTCCGTTTTTACACCAGCTCCCTTGATGGCTCACATGTGTTTTCGGTCTATAAATCCAGTGTAGCAAGTGAAAGCCAAATTTCATGCGTGAACACAACTACACCTATCACAGGTGTTGCATTCACTCGTCGAACTCCACTCTTCCCAGCAGCCATTTTTCTTTTGGTTAATTGCCCTCCTGCGAAGTGGTGTAACATCTGCTATGATACTAAACATCCAGATCCACATTCTTTGGGAACTAAACATTCCACGGTACTAAGCAATGCACATTCTCAATCTATACTCGACCAATAGGAGAGAAGGGTGGGTCTGGAACCAAATATGGAGACACGTCACCTTTCCTCTTTGTAACTTTCCTTTTCTCTTCATCTGTAACTGCCTCCACCAGGTACTTAACTTCCTCCTCCAGGAGTAGCTTCAGTGAGTTGCATTGCAGTCTATAAGCATTCTGCTCCTGTCCAACAGTTGCAGAAACTTCAGTGGTGTGCAGAAGGGCAACACAGATTGAGAAGGCCTGTAATGTAGACAAACGTGCATGAAAAGCAATTGAGTATTCCCCTTCGCCAGTTGCAGTTATGGTCACTGCTGGAATCCTCTCTTTTGATCCCTGTGCAGAGAAATTGACAAACAAAATATGACTCTTACTCTTTCGTGGTACTGCTACAAAAAGAGTGAAGTGTGAGCAAAAGCACGCTTTGAAGAAGGCATGATAGAAAGTCGTTGATGTTATTGTTGATATTGAAATAAATAAGGCACACTTATAGTGAAGGGCCCAGCAATAAATGGGATCCCTGTACTTGTCATAGACACAAGGATGCCAGCTATTTGACATTTGCTTCTTTCAAAGAAAGATAAGCACTGCCTCTTGGTGGTGATAAAAATTGAGCAAATAATTCAATTTCTTCCGGTCGTAGAGCTCTAGTAGAAACGCATTGCCAAAATGTCCTTCATTGACCAATGGTATGGATTCCTAAACGATGACACCAACTAAATGGAATGTTGATCTAGAAGCACAACACATATGCTCAGGCAAAGGATCATATAGTTCTGGTATGACAAACATCCTACCAACACAGGTTAAGAACATTCAATAACGTGATGGTACTAAGCATACCTGAACAAAAAGTTCTGGTGGCCATGGATCCTCTGCAAATGGAGGACCAGTCGCATTCTTCACACTGGGATTGTTGAGAACAACAATTGGACAAGTCATGTCCCACCCCCCACAATCACATCCCCCACCATATCGCCAGCGATCCAGCAACCTGGAAGGCCAACCTTCTTTAGTATTTGGCAAGCCGTGTGTCCCACTAGCAGTAACAACTGTAACATTTTTCAGACTCGTGCTCCTGCAGATCAGATCTCCATCAGGTGAAGTTGTGCCTTCAACCTTTTCCCCCATTTTTCCTTTCAAGCTCTCCCTTTTCTCAAATGGAACTTGAATCACAACGGCAGCTACTTCAAGATGAGATCGCAAATCTGTGGGGTTCCATGGGTCAGCATCTGAAGAATCTGAACCATTTTTAAGTAACGAATGTGCCTGAGGAAATGTGCGCCTATCTGTTTCTGACAAGCTACTAAACTCATAGTCGCTTGCACCCACACCTTCACCAGCTTGGTCTTCCTGGCAAGCCAAGCTCTTTCTCGCTTGAGCAACATCAAACAATACAAACTCCATTACTGTGGAGGTGTCTAAAGATCCACTTCTCATCTCAGAGCATAGATAACAGGAAACTTGCATTTGGCCAACCATGAGAAGTTGTTTCTGCCGATTGCTTCTCTTTTTACCAGCAATAGAGTAGAATGTGTAGACCCAATTCAAAGCACTGTCTGTCTTCCATATCTTGGCAGCAAGGATTTCCTCGGGATCTCTTACAGAGAACTCAAAGGACAACGCATCATGTTTATATTCCAATTTAAGGAGCCCTTGGAGGTGAACTGGCGAAGAAGCTGAAACAGAATTTTGCAGTTTGTTCTTAAATAAAGCCTCATCAGATTCTGTTAAGTGGGTCACCTTTGAGAAGTCATGTAATAATGATTTCCGGAGTGTTACGTCTCTCATGATGGATGGAGATTTGGAAGTTGTAGTGGTGCCATCCGCATTTTTTGTTGAGAAAGGAAGGTCTCTCTGGGACTTTGACTTTTTGATTGGACCAAGCATCCTCCTCAGCGGGCTGAAACGTAATTTTGGGATAGCTTTGGAGAAATTAGATTCTGATTGAGAAGGCCAATCTGCCATTCCAACCTTCGCAGATGCAGGTCTTGACAAATTCTCTGTCTTTTCTCTTTCTAAGAGAACATTTCCATCGCTTTCAGGAATGGAAGTTTGATCGCAAGTCAACTTCAGTTCTTCTGTCAAACTTGCTTCCAAAAGTCCGGCGACTGATTCACGATGGCACCATTTTGCATCCTTTGAGTCCAAACAGATCTCCAGGAAGTCATCCGGCGGGCCGTCTATTACCTTCTCGGGGGTACTAATGCGATCTTCAGGAAGATTGCAGGAAGGAATTGTGCATTTTGTATAATTTGATTCAATGTAATTTTTCCCAACATATGATAGACTCTGAACTGTATTGGAAGTAATTTGTGGACTTCTCTTCTTGTGGGCTAGCGAGTCACCTTCATTCTTGCTAGGCCGAGATAGTGAATCAATAATAGTGAATGTTAAAGAAACATCACGATTACGTGATGACTGTATTGTTCTCAGTCCTTGCAATTTCTTCACTGATTCTGAGCTCCGATATATGGAACCCCTCTTCAGCTCTTCATTGCCAATGACCCTAGAAAGCCTGGATGGCATGCTTTTGCGAGAGGGAGTTAAAGATTTATTGGACCTCGAGTCCATGAATTGGTGGTCTGGAGTCTTGCAGAGTCGGCTTCCATACAAAGATTTAGATTTGCGAGATATCTCCCTCGCTAATTCCCTACTTTCTTCCAAAAGAATAGGGAGGTCAATGGTTTGAGCATATAATGCCTCCAAAGCAGTAACCTGAAGTTGAAATGAACATGAAAAACAGAATATTCAATTCTCATGAGAAAGAATAACATCCAAACTTGAGGTCACTCAAAAAAAACAGCAGTTGCCATATTTTATGTGTTGCCATGCACATGAATAAAATCACAGATACTAAAATTCTACAAAACATATGATCATTCAAGAGATACTTGAAATATTTGGTTAATACTGGACA
The DNA here is from genome assembly GCA_035584095.1 of Annona squamosa. Classification (NCBI taxonomy): domain Eukaryota; kingdom Viridiplantae; phylum Streptophyta; class Magnoliopsida; order Magnoliales; family Annonaceae; genus Annona; species Annona squamosa. The sequence continues at coordinate 228,619 of JAXCLR010000050.1, read as the reverse complement.
GTGAAAAGTTTTGAGCAAAATTTGAATCGAAAACAATTTCTTCTTTTTACCCCCTCTTCAAAACAATTACGACAGCAAAATAACAACACAATCAGCAATGGATATGATTATTATAGTAAATAAACAATAACTGGACGTTTGTATGAAGTTGTGAGGAATAACATGCCTACAACCATAGCTTAATAAAACAAATTTTAAAAAAAGGAAAAGAATCAAATTTAAAAAACATTCAAAATAATTTAGGTTCTTTTTTGTCCATGCCCATCAAAGCACATAAGCAGCACTAATTATATGCATAAGACAAGCAAAGGAACTGGAACTGAGATTGGACTACACAATGGTCCATAACAATGTCCAATGGCATAAGAGGATCCATGTCACTAAACCTGTCTTAGCATAAAGTTCGATGGTGGTGGTGCTGGTGGTCAGCCAAGTCACACAGTCATAAAAATGAATACAAAGAAGAAAAGAAAACACCCACCAACCCATGTCATCATTGACAAAATGGAAGTGAGGGAAAAACCCACAACCCACTGGATTGCCATGAGACGTGCAATGATTAGCATAACAGTGCAAAATATAAACCATCAGTGATTCCTCCATCAACAGCCTCCGCTTTGAAAAACATCCAAACATTTGCAAGAGATTACCGTGGTGCATGTATGAGATGAAAGAACAGATTTTACTTTAGCTAGCAATTTACTTGCATCTTCAATAAAGGCCTGCACAAGTTGAACTGATCAGTTGATGAAAGAACCAATTCATGGATAGTGGAAATAAGGAATGTCCATCTGCTCTGATATGAACCTTCAATTTAGTATATCCAGGCTCGATGCAGGGTAATGAATCAACATGTAGCAAGCCTACTATATCAGTGAACAACACTTTCCCTCTATCGCCATTTCGCTGGTTCAACCAAGTCTCAACATTTGATAGACAGTTTCTCACATCCATGGACCACTTCTGAGCTTTCATCAAATCAGTTACTATACAACGAACCTGTGTGAAATATCAAGAATAATTTAAAACTACGATGACACATATATAACATCATCATCATCGCATTGTATGGATATGCCAAAGGCGATCTCAAACAACATACTAAAATGAAACGAATTAATCAGTTTAGAATAATACCATATCCATTTCATGGCCGGCCCAGAGAAATTGTTCTGCTGCCTTAAGGGCATCAATGCAAGCGTTATCACAGAAAGGCACCTCAAAAATTTGGCGAGTGGTAGAAATCCAATCTTCAGCAAGTTGTTTGTAGGTAGCATGACCACCTTGTACCTGTATATATTGTCTCATGTCAATGGAAAGGCTCACGGTGAAAGCAGTGAGAAAGAAGTTTATGTAAGTAGCATGACCACCTTGTACTAGGATATATTGTCTCATGTCAATGGAAAGACCAACAGAGAAAGCACTGAAAGAGAAAGAAGAAAGAAAATCCTACAAATATGAAATTAGCCAGACAGATCATAAAACATCAAGAAGAAAGAAAGAAAGAAAGACACAAATATGCCACTAGCAAGATAGATTGCGAAACATCAAGAATACAGCCCATTAAGCCAACCAGATAAATAATTTGCATGAGAATGATGGCAATATAACTTACTGGATTACAAATAAGGAATAGATAGGGAAACAAAAAACAACTAACAACTTAGAAGGATATGACCTTTCTTTTCAATCTCCTCAAAATAATCAGCAGAGCACTTAGCCGCCACCACAGTCCCAGTTCGTCCATCCTCACACCAGTTCAACAACTAAACAAGGATAACATGTACATCTGCCTGATCTCCATAGCAATGCTGCAAAGCTCAAACTAAGCCATGAACAACTGGCTGCCCATTCATCACCGCTATTTTTTTTTTTTATGCTAATATCATTGCTCTTGGTCTTGGATGAGAATCTCGAGGACCATCCCTTTGTACTATGCTCTCACATGGTCAACAGATAAAATCCAAAAACAAGCTTTTGAAAATACCTCCACCTCATGACAGAAAAAGAGACCAGTCCCCCCACCAATATTTTTTTTTTTTTTTTTATGCAACCATTAGTTTTCAGATGTACACATTGCTGCTCACCAAAAAGTTTACAGCTTGAAACTTGACCGGATAAAAAAGTAAAATGCATGACTTTCAATTATTGGCAAATATTGTACCTAAGAAATTTGATGGAATGAGGGGAAACAAAACAACAGTGGCCATCCGGTACACGTTTTTTTTTTTTAAATAATCTGGGGGCAGAAAATTTTTACAACACTTGATTGAATAATGAATAGATAAAAAGGGCATGTGCTAACAGGTCTGTCACTGATGTTTTATACTGGCGTCTAATAAATGGTCCATCAGTTCCAGCGATCACTGATCAACCAAAAATGAGGGTAAAGAATTTTCTTTACTGAAAACTCAGATAGAAAGCTTGATTCTTTTACTTTGTCATGATGTATACAATTGCCAGTTCCTGATGATGGAGAAGACAATTCAACCAACATAAATATATCAGCTTTTGTAATGATAGCACTTAATTGAGGTATAGCAATTGGGTGTAGGAACATAGATTACTGGATGAAAGTCAAACAGTAAAGAACTATCCATCACTGTGTTGATTTGACACTTGAGCTTGTACCAACAGAGCAAGATAAATAATGGGTACTATTCTAATCTGTTACTGCTAGGATGGTAGGTGTGAAAGGTCTGTAAATGCAACATGTATTTGGTGCAATACTTGATATAGCAACGAGGCAAATTTCTAATTTGGTGAATAAATATGTTAATTCAATAGGGCAGACATTTTGAGAAACATATATCATAGAATTAGCAAACTGAAAGGACAATATTTCCACATACCAAAGGATCGTGCCACACACCATGTTTGAAATGCTTTCTAATGAGAATAGTGACAGTAAGATAAAGCAATTTTCCAAAATAATAAATGAACAATCTTGCCAAGCGGCACAAACTAAATTTTTTGTGAAGAATAAAAAGGCCAGACTAGAGAACAAAGAAATTTTGCAAAGTGACATAAAATAGATCCTTTCAAAAGAATAAAAAGGCAGGACTAGACCTTTTTAATTAAAGCATCTGACTGATCACAGCTTGAAATTTCACTGAAACAATTCATACTTTGGGTTGCCACCTCCGAGCTCCAAGGACCCTCAGAAATAGGAGTAACCTTGTGGAGTAAGTCACTAAGTTCTGCTAGTGTTTGCCTATACAGGAGACAAAGTTTGCTGGGATTGCATTCACAAAGGTGTTCCCAATGCTGCACCACAGAAAAATAAAAGAAACATAACTAGGAAATAATTTCATTTTATCCCGAAACACAGCCCACCAAAGAAAAACCATGCAAAACGAATGACAGGCTAAGAGAAGAGTGCAACAAAATCTGCACAACTACTTCTGATCGCATCACCAAATGATAACAAACAACACAACAGAAATCAGGCCCTTGAAAATTCTTAAAATTATGAAATCAGCATCAACAATTTAAAGTGGCTTCAATATCCATCACTCTTATGCACGAATAGTACTAAGATGCAGTTGAAACTTCCTATATAAGGAAAATGCCACCATGTACTGGAGAAGTACTTAGGCTTTGTTTGGCGGGTAATTTGCGTTTTAAACCCTCTTAACTTTGCATATTTGCATTTTAAACCTTAAAGTTTATGTACTTGCATTTTAAACACTTGAAGTTTGGTTCTTTGCATTTAGACCCTCGGTCATTATGGTGTTAAAAATTACAGTTAAAATCTTGTAAAATGTCTAAAATGCCCTTTGCATTTTAAATCATGTGAGGTTTGATTTAAACTCTCTACCCTCACGATGCCCACAACATTAAAAAAAAATACTATTAAGATCTTGATTTGCATATTAGCATTTTAAACCATGTGAAATTCGGTTTAAAATGCAAATGACATTTTAGACATTTTGCAAGATTTTAACAATGAATTTTAACGCCGTTGGGGCTAAGGGTCTAAAATGCAAAAACTAAACTTCACGGGGTTTAAAATACTAATACGCAAATTTCAGAGTTTAAAATGCAAATACGCAAAGTGAAAGGGTCTAAAATGCAAATTTCCCTTTGTTTGGCAGTCAGAAAGAAAGGCATTACTATATTCCTGTTCTTACAGAGGTAGAAGTATCCTTGGAAACTAAACTGTCATATCTTAATGCCTATTGATGAATGTAATGCAATTTGTTAGCTTGGTGTCCATCATCATCCCTCATTGGAATAATAGGGAAAGACCTTCCCTCACACTGGAACCCCCTATCGTTGAAAAGACCTTTTTGGGCAGCCATACATACCATTAAGAATTTTTAACCCAGATCTGTTCAAAGACACTGCTTTGATGTTTCTAGCAAAGATAGTTCTCCACTCCATTAGAGTAGAAACATTGATTCCTATCACCAGCTGATGAAAACACCTCTGACCCAGCTTCAAAAGAAGCCTATGGGGGCTAGCTTAAACATAAGGATGCCTTTGCTGCTACGTATTTGTAGGGAGTTTCCATGATTTTACCCAAGCTACCACAAGAAATTGAATGACTAGTTTGGACAGGCTCAGCAATTTCACTGTTTTTTGTGGCAATTCAAGAGGAAAAAGCATGCATTTGTAAAGCTTCAAATATTGCTTCCAATGGGAGCATAAACCAGATTTCTTAGAAGCCAAAGCTAGCCTTGGAAAGTGGGGCCAAATGAAGCCTAAGTATGAGCTGGACCTCTATGCTTGAAAGAAAAGAAAAACCCTATCTGAAAACATAATTAAAGAAAAACTAAGGACCATACAGTTTATTTATTCGCACTCTATTATTTTCATTATAGGCAAAGGTTGCGCATAAAGGCCTCAAGAATCACTTCCCACCTACAATTCTGCTCTGACATCATGCAAAAAAAAAAAAAATCCTGTGGGTTCATAACAAGCGCTTCCAAGTGCAAAGTTCAATAGATTGTGCAAAAAGATAACGAGGATACGAGAGGTGACTTATAGGTATTTTATGTAAACCAAGTTTTCCCAAGCTGGGTCAAGGCTATCACTAATGAAGGGACCAAAAAGATATTCATGTGTTTGCTGCTTCTTGCATCCCTTCTTATCATACTTGCTCAATGAGAAACCAAAACAGAAAAGGGAAAATTTTTTTGACAAAGATAGATAAAAAGATAAATGAGCAGTGCACGTAAATGAAATTTGCACATATCAAAGGAAGCATTTGCTCATGCTGACAGGCTATACCTCCAAACAGACAAAAGCAGATGGTCTGCAGCTGCACACAACAGCCGAAAGAAATAAATACTGCTGACATACAATACAAGTAGGGTCCTGCAAGATCGTCAGGTATCAGTATTTTGCACTACATACCATTTCTTTTAGTGCCCAAAGCAATGGCCATAAGAAAAATAAAAACCTGTGTTAAATACCTCTTCTGCACTGACATACTCAGGTTGCTTGCGAGGAGACATCGGAGAAGACTTGATGATTCCATTTGTCCAAAGTTTCTCTCTACAGAATTTTTCTTTCATGAATAATCTAGAGACTTCCTCCTTCAAGTAAGGTAACACACTGCTACTGCAACTACCCTACCAGATTAATCACAACAATAGAAATCAATCAAATACAATCCATGCCCCACAGGAAGCAACGGAAGAGGTAGCATTAGAAATGCAGAATATTACAGGGAAAAAATAGTAACCTCTCCAAAAGGATATTGTAAAGATTGGAGAAAGCTGCCTATGACAAATTAAAAGACACACACATTAAAAGGTCAAGGATGACTCTTATTCGCACTCTCTTCTTGATCTCTTGTAAAATCACATTAAACAAAACGTAAACCATTTTAAAATTAGAAATAAGGAAATTCCTGACTCTATAAACACTATTGTAGGTATCTGCTTCATCATATTCAAATTCCGGGAGTCTTGTACGCTAGCTCCAGAGCTACTTAGAATTTTTCCATTGGTTTTTATCCTTTCTTTTCAAACTTGATCATCTCCTTTAAGAAATTATTAAATAAAATTGAAATGACATCAATAGTAGTAACAGATGCAAAGAACAAAAGGCTTTCCATTACCATAATTGGTTAGTCACTAGGCCCATAGTCATCAAAAACATCATAGGAATCTACATTCTATAATAATGTGATTGCTCAACCATAACATTCAAATTCTAGAGTCATACATGCCAGTCAGAAACAAGTCCTCAAAACTTAGATAGTAGAACTGCTCTCTTTCATTTGGAACTTGGGAAGGATGCAAGATAAAAGAAGAAATGTAGAGAAAAAAGTAGGAGACCTTGGCAAGGACACAAAGAAGTTCTTCATGTGATAAGACAGGGGCCCTGTGGTATAGCCGATAAAGCTCTGCCCCAAAGCCTCCATGAGGCAGCCAGTCTGCAGGAGCAAAATTAACAGCCTCCGCACAATTTAAACCTAGAAATTTCCAGAAAGAACATCTGAGCCTTTGAAAAGCAAAGACAATGATTTTATTCTCTTTGAAGTATAGTCTAGCTTACATATATGCTTACCAAAATTAAAACCTCCATGATAAGACCTAGGGAAAGTGATTATGAAGTTTCCAGGCTCCTGAAAGAGCAAAAACATGTGATTAGTGGGTAGAATAATGTTAGTCAAACATAACCTGCTAAGCTCTCCAGGGAAGTGAAAATTTCAAAGGTTAATGGCGAAATTTTTAATCCCACTACAACAAAAATAAATCCACATCAGAATACAGATCCCACTGTTTGGTCCAGCCAATAGTGATCCATTTGTGCTTGTAAATTTGCTAGGGTTCAAATGCTAGCCATGTTACCTTGCAGGAAAAGAACTCCTGGCCTACCCACCTCTCTCTATTTCTGCGATAAATGTGTGTGACTAAAAGCTTCAGAGAAAACAAGACTACTACAAATTAAATGTTGCATTAAATCCAACCTGCAATGCACCATACACTGGAACACCATGCTCTTGTAAAACAGATGGATTCAGCATCGTAACAAGCTGAAAAAGCAAATCTGGCTGTGCATCAAATAGATCAGGGAAGGTCTTTCGCATAACCTGTATATGGAGAATATATGCTATTAAATTATGTACATGAGGATCAGAAGTCTATAAAGGGCCACTGAATATAGTTGAGAATAATTACAATACATGAACAAATAAATAAAAAGGAAATCATGTGAGCAAGTGTAACAAAGCTTCAAGAAACAAAAGGCACCATCAACATCAACAATGGACAGATCCAATATTCCAATGGGGTATTGAATCCAGAAAGGAGTACAAACACATAAGTTCATGAAAAAATCTCTTTCAACTTGAGCAGCTAGGAGCTTTCAACAGTAACAAGTGTCATGAGCCTGTGACTCCAAAGTCCAAACTTAACCCCAGAGCAAGTTCTAAGCAGGAGAAGCACCATGGAAAACAACCACGCAAGCAATGCCATAGCTACTTGAGATGACTGTGTTCAGTTAGCTAAAAGAGAGATTTCCATATTTTCACATTTCTATGAAAGTCAATTGCAACAAAACGAACATTCAAATATGCTTGAGGGTGTTCAAAATCCAAAAACGAACATTCAACTGTGCGTGAGGGTGTTCAAAATCCAACAAGAATGAATGGCTGAATGCATAAAATATGATCCCAATTTAATAGAAGAAAATAAATCATGTCCAAGGTCCATTTCAACATTAGAACAATGATTACCATGCCCATGGAGCTAATAGTGAAAAGGATGGAGTTTGAGGATATTGAATTTAAACATGCCTCATATCCACTTTGAACATTTCATGAAATCTGAAAAAGAAATTTCTGTGAACCGGAAGTCAACCAGATGACTCAATTGGGAAAAAATTCAAGATTCTAAACAGCAAAGAGTTTCCAACAGAACCCATCGGAGAAATGAGATACCAGCAAATGCAAAACAAAACAGCATTCCAGAATCAACAGAAGACAATTTGATAAACTACCTGCTCAAAAGCGTGGGCTTCATTACCAGGTACGCTATACCAGCATTTTGGCTCTCCCCTGGAAACATAAGAATTTGCAGTAATCATCTGATACAAAAGACTAAGAAAGAAAAAAAATTAATAAAAACTAGCACTCCATTTTTCCAGGCAACATAAAGCGAAAATCAGAGATCCAATCATTTGCAAAAATACCTGTCTAAATAACTAAATGTTTGTTTTTCTGCATGATAATGTATGCCCAGCATGATACAAGGGAACTTCAATGAAACTAATAACAACTTGCGACCTTTGGGGTTCTGTAATTTTTTTGAAATTTTTATTTACATCCAAGCCATTGATTGTATTTAAATCTACTTATTTCAGCGATTCATTATAGAAGATAATCTTCATTGAAAACTTCTATAATCTATAGTGTTGGTTTTACGAAGTGCAGTACATTTGCATTTGCCAGGAATTATACACATCTTTTATATCACAAAAATATTTATAGGGAAAAAAAATATATAACACATAGCTTGAAAATAAAAAATGGAAGGTCGAATTTTGCAACTGGTTTCGCAGGAGTATTTCCCTGCGATACAATTAAAAAGAATCCATAACTAGTGACCAACTAAAACAAGATAGTAATTAGTTCAATTGGTGGAAAAATTCCAAAACATTTGCATGTGTAACTTGTCCAAGGTTCGAATGGTGGAAATGATCATAGATTGACAGAAGGACAAAAGGCTTCAACATTCCTACATGTATTCATGACTGCAATAATAATACTAATTATTTTTGCTAATGAATTTGGATATTAACCCCACCAAAGAGAAATAAAATTGTATACAATGTGGTAAACTCCTATGTAATGATGGAGGGAGTTAACAGCCTGTACACACTGCTAACTTGCATAAGGTGAGCAATCCTAAACGTAGTATGATTCTTAAGCAGATGCAAGATGAGTCCTAGACGGATGGTGAAGTGATGATAAAACGAAATCATGAATGCAAGACGCATTAAGGACGTGATGCATACTGAGCATGTGCATCACATCAGCCATGGACGCTGCGGCTCAAGCATCAATGCATTGAGACCTTTTTAAGCAGGCACAATTATGCAAGTGCTAAGTGAACTTGAGAAAGGAAGGCAGTCAAGTAGTGTTGATGCGGCAATGAAGTGGATGACTACAGTTCTATGGCACTTACATGGTGCACATGTGGACAAGACATCAACCATGTCCAAGACGACGAAGCCGCTTCCCTTAAGAAAGGAAACACTTAATCCACCCTCTCCCTCGTGATGTGAGGAGAAGTAAGACATGTATAGTGGGCACATTACTACATGAGCGAACAAAGGACGTACCAGATTTGGACTTGACATTTGCCTAGGTGTTTAGCTTCTGTATATCATACATGTATGTGTATATACCCCAGACTGACATGTATAAGGCACTTGTGTAGAATTTGGAATCTCAGGTGTTGTGGTGTAAAGCCATGACCAAGCTATGCATATTGTATACAAGAGCATTGTTTCCTTAATAAAGGTTGGAAAAGTTTGGTTTTTTTGTACGTTGTTTATGTTGATTTAATTTTAATTCCTTTCTCTTTTGGTTTTAATTGGTTAGCTCAATTGTGGCTCCATCACATAGGATTGGGTTGCAAAGATTCAAAATCTTAGACCGGCGCGTTGTGCGGTACCATATAGACAGTCCGATCAACTTGGCTAGTTGAATGAAATTTTTACTTGGAATTATTAACTTAAAACATAATCTTAACTTCTAAGCTTATGCTATGAAAAGCTCAAGCTAATTATATTCGATGATATTTTTAACCTTGGATTGTATCAAAACATCCTCCTTTGAGGGTCAACGTCCATGGTGGCCTATTTTAGCAACACAAGCCCAATGGTAGCTATTTTGATAGTAATTTCTTACTCTAACGACACTAATCCAAAGATAACCATTTTTCTTGGGTGCCCCATTCTAGCAACACTAGCCATACAATAGCCCTTTCCCCCCTGGGGATGACTTCATTCACGTACCAATAGTTTTAATCAAGCCTCTAGGTGAGCCCTCCCACCAGGTGGCCACATTCACCTATAGTAGTTCTAGTCCAACCTCAAGATCAGCCCCTCCACCTTAATGGGCTGCTGCACTCACTTACCAAGAATTTTAATCCGATCTCTAGGTTGCCCTTCCCAAGAGTCAAAACTCATGACCAATTAATCAGTTACCAGGCATTGAAACCATTGATATAAAAGCCTCAGGTTGATTGTATTGACCACTACAAATCCATTTAATGTATCCTCTTTGCCTTGGGTCACATCAGCCTAATCACAACTATTGAACAGTAATAGTTTTATTCTGACCACTAGGTTGGCCCCTCCATAGGGCACTGCATTCACCTATAGTAATTTTAATCTAAGCCTCTAGGTTGACTATTCTGCCTTAACAAGGTGGCTGCACTCACTTAAAAGCAAATTTTGCTTCCTAAGAGTCAAATCTATGGCCACTAGATCTATTGTCAGACTCTGATACCATTGATACAAAAGGCTCAAATTGATTGTATTAGACACCAAAAATCCCTTTAATATATCTGCTTAGTCTTGAAATGGAGGAATAGCGCTTAGATCAATTTCTCTATTTTAGTCATAAATCAGGAATTCCATAGAAATAGTGCAAAACAAGTATTCACAAAAAAATAGTAATAATAAACAATGGGAAAAATTGATTGATGATTAAAAGTAATGTACGTTGGATCTGAAACAACCATTGAAAAATGACATTGTTCGAGAATTACAAACTTATATAGGTTGAACCTCTAACATGTTATAATTCTCCCCTACATTGTGTGTATTCTTGTTAAGCATACATTCAAGAGTATGCAAGGTAGAAAACGATGAACCTAAGTACGTATTGATGTCTTCAAAGGATTTGTAAAGGCATAAGTTTACCAACAAAAGAACATCTACTGTCAACACCTTAATATATTTAAAGATGTAGTAATCTTATCAGTGCTTTAGTTACTTATGCTTGAATGCTAACTAATCAAGCTTCACTATGCTAGAAGTGGTAGAAAAATAGTGAACTAAATTGATGACAAGATTTATCTTAAATATTCTCACATTTATGGGGCAGAAAGTTGAGCAGTTAAAAAACAACATGTACAAAAAATGAACGTAGCGGAAATAAGAATGTTAAGGTGGATAAGTAGTAAAACAAGGAATGAAATAATTCGAGAAAACCTAAAAGTGAGACCAATTTGTGATCAAATGAGAAAAAATAGATTAAGATAGTTTGGTCATGTTAAAAAGAGACCCAAAATAGCATCAGTTAGGAAGACAGAATCTATCCAATTAGAAGATGATAGGAAAATGAGAGGAATGCCCCAAAAAAAAATGGATGGAATTAATTAAACAAGATTTAAAAATATTACAAATTATAAAAAATTTAGTCTTAAATCGCCAAAAATGGTGCAACATAATCCATGGAGCCGACCCCACCTGGGTGGGAAATGGCTTATGATGATGATGATGATTCCCACATCTAACCATAAGTGAGCACGTGAATGAGACCCGTGGCAAGGCACACGAATTGCTCACTAATGTGAATCCATCTCTTATTTGATAATGGACCGATAAATTATTTTTTTAACCACGGGAAAAGATTAATCATTTTTTGAGGTATTTTTCTTTTTGCCGTTTTTTGAAGTATTTTTCTTTTTGCGACCTTTTTCATCTTTTGGCTTCTACTTGATCATATTTATTCAGCATAAAAAGAATAAGGATTTTTCTCTCTTATTAATTAGGAGGGACTCAGTACATAATAACCGCAAAGAAAAAAATATACTAGCAAAAAAAATGACAAACAGAAAATACATGAATGATACACAAAAAATAGCATGATAAACATTACAAACCATGATTAGTTACAAAGATGGAGCCTACTGTTATAACACTTTCAGGCTATGACCAGTATTCCAAAAAACCTAAGTCTTAACTAACATACTACATCCAATTCACGCCATATTTTTACACAAAAGCAGAGATGAATAGATCAAATCTTTATATTCCAATATATCCCATCCAATTCACATCATACTTTGTACACAAACACAGAGATAACTAGACCAAATCCTCGCAGTCTGATATCATATACCACATCCCATTAACACTAGGCCTTTAACACAAACAAAGCATTTTCTTTTTCATATGTGAATCATAACACCTGGTTGTGGAACTTATTCAAAATTCATATTTTCATGGATATATTTTGATTAGGGGTGGGAATCGGGGCGGGTCGGGACGGGTCAGGGTGTGCCCAACCCTGACCCTAACTTTCAAAAATCTAGTTTGACCCTTATTTTTTTCCAGGTCGGGACAAGATCGGTTTAACCCTTACTTTTTTTACTAGGTCTTGGGACAAAATTCGGGTCGGGAACGGGTCAAGTAAAAACTACGGATCAAATAAGAAATTTTTAAGAATTTATGAACCTATCAAGTATAAAAACAAATCTATATTAAATTTAACCACTATATGCTTTAATCTATTATTAATCAGTCAAAGTAAAACATAAATTCTTAAATAAAATATGAATATTTATTCACCTATATAAGAATAAGTTAATAAAACATACCTTCGGGGTAGGTTTAGAAAATATATTATATAATGAACTTGAACAGGATGGATTTATACAAATGGGGTAAAAGTTGTGGGTTGTAGTATGTCTTGTTGTCATGAGAGTGATCAAAGCGGTTGGAAAAATATTTAATTATTTATCTAAAGTTAGTCTCATCAGTTGCATAGAAGAGCGACACCGTGAAAAGTGGTCCAAGTGGTTGGACAAATATTTAATTATTTATCCAAAGTTAGTCTCATAAGCTGCTTAGTGGAGAAGCGACATTGTGAAAAAAATTGCCAATATAAAGAAGTTTTCATGTCGTATAATACAAATAAAAAAAGAACTTTTTTTAAAATGTGAAATATAAATGCAAAAGATGTATGTAGCTTTGATGTAATTTCAAACAACCATCTACTAATAATACAATTTAATATCCCGTTATCTTTGTTTCATTGTTTAGAAATAGGAAATATTATAATT
>JAXCLR010000050.1:193805-207115 GCA_035584095.1 Annona squamosa | reverse complement strand
TGACACTGTTGGATTTCATGAAGATGGAAGAGCTGCTACTGATTGTGAAAGAGAACAGAGATTTCGCCCGATTGCAGCTTCAATTTTCGGGTCTTTGGTAAGCAACAATGGTTGCTGCAAGTCTAATTCATAATTCCTGGGTGAGCATGTGTGTTGATGAAAATCATCATGACCAACCCCATTGAGCGGTTCATAGGGCTGGAATTTTCGAGAGCCGCTGCCGAGCTGTATTGGAATGTAGGGAATGATGAATCTAAATTCTGCCGAATTTCCTAGTCGGCTGGGTTGGATTGCAGATGGAATTCTTGCCAACGCCAATTTCTGCTGGCGAAATTTTCCTGACCCGAAAATTTGTTCGGGTTTTACAGATGAACGATTTTGATGGGGTGTTGCTGTTGGTGACGAGTGCGTGCTACAATTGGAGAGAAGACTGGAAGCTTGCTGAAGTAGCTGCCTTCGATTTGGTTTGGCCGAAAATTGAAGATAAAGAGGTGGTTTGCGAAATCACAGCTTGCGAATTTGGTGGAAATTTCTAGTCGTGATGAAGGGCTGCTGGAATCTTGTTTGCAACATCTGGTATTTGAGGAAGAGAGCTACTTCCTTTCGATTTAAGTGGGGAAAGGTTGCTGCCGGTAGTTGCTGAAAATTGGGTGCCGGAATCCATCTCCTTATAGGCAGGTTTGGTTACTGCTATTTGCCAGTTTGAGGTCAACTGTGGAGTTATAGTCGTGGCTAACTAGCTGGATGGATGGAACCACTTCACCATCATGCTCGATTGGCCATTGATTTGTTATGATTTGTCTTTCGATTGCAGGGATTGGATTGCTATCGAAGAAGAAAAGGAGAGAGGGGTCGCTGATTTCTCTGCTTGGCCCGTTCAATCATGGTTATCGCTAATATTTTGCAGAAGGCTGGAGATTGAGCTGGGCCTTCCAGTTGAGATCTTTGGCTACAAATTTTGCTGCTTGATTTTCTGCCTTTGTCACTGCTTGGTTGAATATCTGCAAGTTAGAAAAGAATGGGAGCCACTCTTTTAATTAGAGAGATGGGTCTTGTGAATTCGGAGGCAACTTAAAATCCATTAAATGCAGGGGCGATCGGTGATGGCTTGGGAATGAAATGGGTGTCATGCCATTTCTGCTTAAAATTAGGGACAGCGAATCATGGCATCGCTGGATTTTTCTGTCGTGAATGGGTTCGCGGGCACGGATGGTGTTCAATTGGATTTAGCTGGCTGCTTGGATGATTCTGACGGTTCTATTGGTTGATCATTGCCAATAGATCGTTTTCTGCTTTTGGGCTGCCGAAAGATGGTTTCATTCGTGCTGAATCGTGGCTGTCGAATATGGTGCTCCAACGGGGCTCCGGCCGTCTATATTTATGCAAAAAATAACAGCATGAGTTTGATAATTTTAATAAGCTCACATAGATTTTTAATTTACTTTTAAGCCCCTTTTAAATTTATTTTATTAAATTTTATCTCAAGATTTCATAACATTTTAGTTTGTACCCATATTTCAAAGTTAGCCTATTTAATTCTTTTTAGCACGTGTAATTATTTTTATAATTTGATATTTTCAAAATATTGCAAAATGACCCATTTTATAGCAAAATTAAGGATTTTATGAAAAATATAATTTTCATGAAATTTCACTTAAAATATGTATTTAATTAACATTTTAATATTTAATTATGTGAATTTTATATGAAGTTAATTAAAAATTTTGAGATTTATCAATATGCAAAAGTATTGTTACATATATACTACAGTTGAATTGGATGAGAATGCAAGAAGCAATGTCTTTGCCAATACTGTCGCTATTTGTTAATGTTTTAAATTATATCTCCTATGTGCTACCCTAACTACATATCAACAAAGCTTTGGATTTATCTCTTCCATGCATGACCTTAATTGAAGGTTAACATAAGAATGACAATTTTTATTTAACAACATGTACCTTGTTATTACTATCTAACCGTCAATATAGGGGTTATCTACAATTTCTATGAAATTACATGGAGCTTATATGAAATTCATGAGATTATGTGGGTATATCTACAATTTTGGTCGACCTATGTGGATATATTTGTAAATTATCCTAAAAATCTACAAAAAATAAATGAGTAATATGATGTGATGCGAGTAATAACTAAAATAAAAAGAATAAAGGTAAAATATATATGAGATAGTTATATGAACAATATGAAAACTAATTAAAATTTTAAAAATAATAAAAAAGCAAAGTAGCTAGAATGTAAAATTATATCGAAAGGTGAGTAAGGGTGTTAATGATAATGTTCAATCTACCCATCCAACTCATTTATAAATATATTTGGGTTTGCTATCGTAGATGCCCTATCAACCCGATCAACGGTCATTACTAATATACTACGGGATTGCCACTAATGGGGAAGACACATATGTGCAATAACATAAAACATTATATAATATCATATATTTCATAGATTTTTTAAACTATATGTCTCATCAAATCCAATCTAAGTTGTATCCAAATGCTCGAATCCATCAAATATATATATCATGTTCCCATACGTAAAACAATCAAGATAAATAATTCTACATTCGAATTCATCAGATTCTAGCCTGACCTGGTGTATGAACCCTATGTTGGTCTCCACCCGCATACCTGTCATCTAAAATATGATAAAATATGGTGAGTTCGTGCAAATTTAGTAAGCAGAACCAGAACATAAATTAATGTTAAACGGCATGCATATAATTTTTTAAAAAATCATAAATCATATTCGAAATAGTATCATATGCATATGCATGCTCATGAACAAATATTCCAATAGTGTATCATACACATGATTTTCTCATCGCTTTGGTTAAATCCAATAGGGATGTTTGACATTTTGCCCCGCCTCATATCAGTGCAAAGCACGAGACAATAAAATGTGGAAAACACCACACCAAGCTAGATGACAAGGAGGTGTATTCAATATCCTGTCATGATCTTCACACATCTATGGCTCCGCCACAAACTTAAGGCCATGACTCAACTCAGATACTCATGTCAAAGCACAAGTCTCTACATACTAATCTCACAATAAATAACAACAAAATAGATAGTCACATTTATGATTACTAATATCACATCACAGTAGTCAGACACAACCATAACTCAGAATATCATGACAAATGGCTGAACATATTCACAACTCTAAATATCACATCATAATAGTCGAATACAACCACGACTCTAAATATCATATCACAACAGCCAAATATAACCACAGCTCCAAATATCATGACAATTAGTTGCACACATTCACGCCTCCAATATCACATCACAATATCCAGACACAACCACGACTCCAAACATGACAACAAAGAGCTAGATAAATTCACGGTTCCAAGTACAATATCATAATGGCCAGACAGTTTGTCCCAGCCCACAGCCATCAACAGCTAAATCATATCCCAATCCCCCGTTGGTGGCATATCATCGATCTTCATCAATGATCACAAGCAACACTTCTCAATCAACATCTTCAGCAATGACATATAATAATGCTAGTGTTTATTACACACATGCATATGTCAAAATATAATGCCAACATGTTCGGTTCATAAATCTAGTTCCAAAGTCGGCATCATAATAAATCAAGCCTTCAATCAAATTTAACAATTTCAATAAAATATAATTCATTGACGTCCAAAACATATATGCCCGGAAAATGCATAAAATAATTAAATCAGTTCAAAGCAAAATCCTACTTACCTCATACTTCATCTTAGGCGGGCCATAGATTATGATTTGATCATAAATAACATATTTGGTCAACTATCTTTATCATCTAAGCCTTCGATGGAGAATCAAAGCCCTCCATTGGATTCAGAAGGTTTAAAAATTTAGAAATAGACTCTTAGATTACCAAAATTGGAGGTTGAGGTCAATTTTGATGAAAAATCATGTGCGGACGGCTCCAGACGAGCGACATGGCATGCAGGATGATGCAGCACGGGCTGGGCTGCGGGATTGTCTTGCGAGCTTGGATCCTATGCCACTACTCGTATGGACCTCATTTATTGGGTATGGCTCAGTTTGGATTTCATTGGAGCTTTATCCAGCCCAGTATGCAGCCCACAACCAAAACAGGCAAGGGCTCGCTGGTTGGCCTGCCAAGCCTAGGCATAAGCCCAGCACCCAGGTGGAAAGGGAAGAACTGAGGGAGTTTTTGCAAACAAGATTTCTCTGTAATTTCTGTAATTCTCAAGGGGTTCCATGAAAATTCTCTCCTGAAAATCCTCAATTGGCATCGTCTTCCTCCGCTGCTCATTCAAGTGGTGCGGTAATTATGGTTGCTACCTGAAACCTCGAGATGTAATCTTTTCACTTAATTAAAAATTATTTTAAGTTTACAAGTACCACATTTATAAATCCAACTGCATAAATCTAGGCATAGTGGATTCTCATTCCCATTTCTGAGATCGCAAGGCTTTAACATGAAATATGTTTTGAATGGTTCATTCTTGAAAAAATAGCTCGGTATAATGAAATCTCTCTAGCTATTACCTACCATACCCTCTAAACAATCTATTAACATCTCAATACACAAAAATAAATCATTCTTGTCTAGGTTTAGGCATCATCTGTTAAAATAATTAAATAAAACCGGGCTTCCACTTATTTAGGAATATGAAGCAAGAGAACGTAAATCTCACAACTTTTTTCGGAATCCCATCAACTACTCTCTCTCTCTCTCTCTCTCAACAGCAGCAACCAGATAACGCGTACTCTCTCTCTCAAAAAAAAAAAAAAAAAAAAAAAAAATTTCTTCCTCTCAATCTTCCTATTAATAATATATACTTAACAAAGCATTTTTTAAATATATGACTATAGTTTGACACTTATGTTGCATGGAAGGAATCTATTTAGAACCGGAGTATGTTAAAGTTGATTAAGAATTGAACCAATTAATGGGTTGTTTAGGGTAGACTATTTATAAATAAAATATGGATAGAGTAAATTATTGCTCAAACCGAACTTACTTGAGTTACACCTTATTTTTCATCTCCTTAGGATGTTTTTTCAATACTTACACAAAGTAAAAATTGAGACTATCTTCTTTCCTTTCCTCTCTGGTTGTCTTGGTAATTTGATCTTAAGTCTAAGAACATATTTAGAGCCCTTAGCTTATATAATTTCTATCTATAAGCCTAATTTAAGAAAAAAGTTTTAAATTTTCGGAGTTTAGGGTAAATTTCATCGATCACCAAAATCTAAATTATCATCTACACGCATTCCTAAAAGCATAAAACCTCACTTATATTAATGCGCACCCATAAAGAAATATTTTGAAAACAAACCAAGATTATAGCAAACTTTCCACCCGATCAAACTTGCACAAGCACGACCCTTTTTTTTTTTAAATTTCTTTATAACCTGACCCTTTTCTTCACGCCCTTCTATGCCGATTTAAAGAGCAAACATTGAATCAATACTTTCTACCCAGATCCCTAGCCCATACCATTGATTGACGCATTAATGGCTAAGCATATCCACACCTTGTCATGTAATCATTTTTTTTATTTTTATCTTTACCTCGTTCCTTTCTCCTACTAGCAATTCTCATCAAGTAAATGGTAAAATGTCTTATTATATTTGTTACAATTATTACACAAAATGATCCACTAAGTTTCTAATATTTTGCAATATCATAACTTTAAATGTTGTAGTTAGGAAAAAATATAATTTTTTTCAAGGGTTAAAAGCATAAGTTTAGTTAAATCAAATATGTGCATGCACCACATATGCTAAAAAATTAATATATTCATGTGTAAATTAGAAAAAATATTTATATTCATTTAGATATGTATTAGAATATAATAATACTTTGTAGAATTATTTATCGACATAGAAATGATATTTTAGACAGTTTAGATGTTGAAAACAAAATTTTAAAATTAATTTTTTAACATTAAATTATTTTATCATGTTAATTTACATATTTATAAATGTATATGATGCATAATAATACCCAGCAAGTGAAAGAGTTTTCAATATAGTATAAATGATGTTTATTGCAATAGACAGAGTAGATTTTTTATTAACCATCAAAACATTAAAAATGCAAAACATTAAATAGAAGAGGAGTTTCATAGACACCTTTCTAGCCGTTAAATAATTATAAAGGTAACTAGGGTAAGAGGGTGGTTTAGCAGGATGAAACATCTTGTATATGACATAGGCATTATGTGAAATTAATGAAAAATTTTGTAAGTA
Source organism: Annona squamosa (assembly GCA_035584095.1). Lineage (NCBI taxonomy): Eukaryota > Viridiplantae > Streptophyta > Magnoliopsida > Magnoliales > Annonaceae > Annona > Annona squamosa. The sequence goes on along the minus strand of JAXCLR010000050.1, from coordinate 200,864 downwards.
TATTTATAATTTGAAAAAATTACTTTCATACCCACAACATTTGTTCACAATTCTTATTATACTCACACTGTTTCAAAATTTTCTTTTATGCTTATTACTCTAAATTTCTATCATACCGTATAGTTAAAATAACTATTAACTGCCCATCGACAAGATAATTTTATCTCACCACAATTTCTTGATTCAAATTATGCAACCCTCATATGATTCAACTAATATTAACAAGTCATGATTTTGTGACATTTATGTGATTAAGGCATGATATTAGGGTTAAATCATTTTAAATGGAAAAATTTGAAGGAGCAAAATCATATTTTTAATGGGACAATTAATGGTTGTTTTGACTACATAAATATGATAGAAATTTAAAATAACTGTACGACAAGTATAAAAGAAAATCTTGAAATGTTATGAGTATATTAGAAATTATGAGCAAATATTGTAGGTAAGAGAGAAATTTTCACAACACGAGTCATTAATGAATTTTCCAAAATTTTATTAGGACGAGCTAAGGTTGCTATTCCATCTTTTTTCCTTTGGTAGACAATGCGTTGCATGTAAGCTAACATTTGATGATATATTTTTTTTCAATTTTTGATAACCCTTTTATTTTCTTTTCATTTATATCTAGGCCCGAGAGTATGCATTTCATATTTTAGAATTTAACAATTTTGAATAATTGTATATATTTTGTATAAATTTTCAAAAACAATAATTTTCACTTATCTCACACTCTTAGCTCATGAAAAAGGGCTAAGATTTTTTATTTTTAAAAATTTACAAAAGTAGTTATAATAATTAAAAATTGGTAAACTTTGTTATAATTTATACACAACTTGAGTCCACACATAAATGAAAAGAAAAGAATAAAATATCAAAAACTGAAAAAATTCATTTATTAGCTAATATGCAATGGATCCTATGATATCAGGCCTCAATAGCTATATGTCCAAATGTCAATTGAGCATAACTCCATTGGATGGAGTTGTTGTTTTGGAATGCCCCAATGAAAGTTTTGAACTTCCTAACGAGGGGTTTGTTATCTCTGGGTATGAGAGCTTGGTCTTTTATATGAGGAGTTTTAATCTCCTCCTTGATAATATTAGAAAATTTATAACTAGTAGTGTGCTTAATTTGTGGGAAAATTTGTAAGGATTTATACTTTTTTAATTTAGATAAGATTCTAAATGCGACAATTATTTTTTTTTTTTTTGAAAAAAACTGCTGTTTATGCAAACGATGGATGTAGATGTTCAAGGTAGCAGTAGCGGCAATTCATATTACTGGGAATTGATTTCCTTGGAAAGGGAAAAGGGCGAGCATAAAGCAAACAAAATCATGTGGTAGAAATTGAAAGGTGAAGTAGACAAAGTCGCTGCGTGTGTAACGTAATATATATCCATGCATGGAGTAAAGCCGATGTCCAGGAGTCACATGCATGGAATGAAATGAATGGGTGGTGTTGGGTCAAAGTCATCGTAACACTACTGTTCATTTTATGGGCATGAAAATGTCTCTTTCAATTCACACAGGCCTAATGCATGATGTCATGCATACGTACATACGTTCATACATACCCAGATGAAATATATAATTTATTAAAGTTGGAAAGTAGCTATCGATGAGCTGGGGACCGATGGAGTCGATTAAAACTTTTTTTCCTTTTTTTTTTTTTTAATTTTTTGGAAAAAAAGAAAAGAAAAAGGAAACTATAACGACTGTCGACCGTATGAAAAAAGGAAACCCGTCGTTGCTAGCTAGCTTCATTAGATTGTTGCCAAGTGGTTAGCAGCAGTAGGATGAAAACGAATGAGAATGTATATGAAACTATATAGACTACATTGGCAAGAAACGAAATGGAAAAGTAAAGGGAATGTGATGAAATAATACTGATTAGATTGAGATGAGATGGACAGCTTGCTATGTATTACTTCATTTTTAATACATGTTAAGCTGATATGCTTGTGCTGCCGTCATCCTCTTCCCCTCCGCCCTCATAGTTACGCTAGAGGCTTTTTTTTTTTTTTTTCTTTTTTCTTTTTATCTTTCATAATTTTTTTAAAGAATAATTGTATATGTTAATTACTTTACTATTTTAGTTTTTCATTGTTACCCTCATATTTTAATTACTTTCTTACATGACTATCTTATTTATTCTCGTCGTACTTACCTGGGTATATAATTACATGGTATTTCTCTTACACTTTCGGAAAATATCCACTTTCCTTTCCATCCATCTGTGATTGGCATTGGGAGGAAGGCAGCTAAGATGGATCTGTCTGTCACCGTGCAAAAAGCACGATGATGGAGGGGGAGTGGACGGTGGGAGATGAATTGAAGGGTGGACCTTTGCAGGTGCAGTGGTGAGCACGCGGAACGGAAGCAGTGGTAGGGATGGGATTAGGGAGGGCATTAGGCATTTAGCTCGCTCTCTCGCTCGCTCGCGGTAAAGGTGGACCTTCTCACGGGTAAGACCGAGTCAGTCCAAATTTGTTTGTTAGGTCCTTTCCACGACTATAGGAGTGGCTTCCTACCCTTTTGATCGCGGCTGCGGCTGCGGCTGCGCTGCGGCTGCCTCGGCTTTCCAATCACCACACACCATACGCACCCGCCTACCCCACAAACGCCTTTCTTTCTTTCTTTTTTTTTTTTTTTTGGTCTTCGTTCCTTCAATTTCTTCCCTAGGATAAATTAAAGCCAAGTGTTAGTTCATTCATTTTCACATGTAAATTTAACTGAAAATGACAGCATCAACGAAATCTTTTCTTCTTCTTCTTCTCTTTTACTTTTTTTTTAACTGACGGAAATGAGAAGGGATAAAATTTTTAATGAAAAGTTTTTTATATAAATTTTTTTTTGAATTAATAAAAAATAATGTGATATGATAGAAATGATAATGAGAAGTAAATATAATAAAATGAAAATAGATTAGTTGATAGTATAAGTACTTGTGTAGAAATAATTAAAAAAAGAATAGGTATATAGAACAATATGAAGAAATAATTAAAAAATATGATAATTGTTGAGAGCGGAAAGTTTTAAGCTTTGCCAAATATACCTATAATTGATAGAATTGACTAAAAAAGAAAATTTTGTGTCTGCTTTGTGTTTGAAAATGAAAATGAAGAATAGAAAATGGAATGCATAAGATAAGGTAAAATATAAATTAATAAACTAAAAATGGATAGAGTAATTGTGAAAAAAATGAAAAAATAATTAGAATATAGGGATAAAATGGAAAAAAGTAAAGTAACTAGATAATTAATATATTGAGTATTTTGCATTCCTCATTTACATTCTCACGTTACCAAATACACCCTGAATAAGATCACATATGTGAAATGAAATGCTTACATAGAAGCTAGTTCCAATATGAATTTCTATTAATTTCAAATTTAAAATAAATAAATTATTTAATTTGCCATAAACCATAAATTATTTAATTTACACCATATTTTCTAATGCTTCATATCTGCCTTTCTCATTTTTCAAATTTGCTTTTTCACTTGACGTTTTATAGTTAATTCCGTTAATAAGGATTTTAAAGAAAAATAATTTATTATTTTAAACAGATGATTTAACATTTATAAATTAATTTTTATTATCATCTACATTTTCGATTATTGCCTTTTACTGTTATTCAAGATAAACTCCTTCTCCTCGAAATTATCATAAAATTTTTCATTCTTAAAAATTACAAGAAAGTACTCCAACGAAAAATATATAACCCGTCACCTTAACGGCTCTAAAAAAGAAGTTCCAAAAGTCGAACCAATTAAGGGCATATTATGTCTGTTTGTCAAAAGTAAATAATAATAATAATAATAATAATAAATAAGGGCATGTTTCAGGTCCAGCCGATTTAGCTGAATCCACAGTAATATTAATTTAAAGATATAAGTACTGGTCATAGCTGAGTATTTGTAACAAATGTTAAATGCAATCTTCATGTGATTGGTGTGAACATTCTTATAATTCTGGAAATTATCAAAGCATTGACCGTATTTGTAATTTAACCTTTTTTAACAAAATGTGATGTAACCCTAGTGGCCTAAGCATAATTATTTCTCTTAAATTACGTAAGCATATTATTTATGTGAAATTATGTAATTTTTACTTACGTTGGTGAAGTACATACCGAGTTCCATATAGATAAGTGTTTTGAGCTTCTTCTTTTTTTGTCATTTCCATTTTTATTTTTATTTGGCCGCACATGTGACCTTCATACCAAAATTTAACATTTTTTAATTTTTATAATTTCAAAAATTAACTGTTTTCATGCCTCATGGCCGCCAAGTTGCCGGCAAGAGTTCCAATGATCAATATGTCTACTCATTTAATAGGTGAAAGCTTTGTCTCCCAAATTGCATAAGTGAAAACTTTTGTCCTCCCAAGTAGTGTTAGGAGCTTGTGGTCTCCCTCTTAAAAAGTTATAAAAATGTCTCTATATGTAATTATAATAGAAATTAAGCTAGATGTAAAATAGCCCAATAAAAAATAATTGTTTTCAACCATATTTAACTATAAATGAAGGTGAAAACTATTAATTTTTGAAAATTTAAAATACATACAAAGATCTAAAAATGTACATTTTGGCGTACGGAATATATAAACACATGGGCTTACATAAAAATGAAAAAATTTATATTTATCAAGAGCTAAATTCATAGATATATATTTGTTATTGAGTTTATAATTTACTATATTGAATTGCGATATGAGTCAATCTATATAAACATATTTGTAAAATTTTCTAAGGATTTTTGGTGTTAAGTACAGGAATGAGTGAAAAAATTCAGGAGAAATTTCTTAAAATAAAAGAGTGATGTGATATAACAGGAATAATGATTAATAATAAATATGATAAAATAGATATGATAGTTGTACATAAAATCATGAAAAATGAATAAAATGTTAAGGTAATAATAAAAAGTAAGGTAATTTAGATAAACATGATGCTCAATTATATCAAAAAAATCAGATTTTTTTGATATCTTATGCTTAAGGTAGATTTGGGATGAGCTAAAAATTGTAAGAAAAAGAAAATAAAACATTCGAAAAAGAGAGAAACAAGGTAATACATTAGAAGTTCACACACAAGAAAATATAGTATACGTAGCTAAATTCTATGCTATTTGCAGCTAAAAATTCTTTTACTATTTTCAGCCAAATTTAATAACTTATTTAAATGTACTTTTGGTTCTATTTGATGTAAAAAATGGATATATTTATCCAAGTGTCATCATTCGAAAGCAATAGATTATTTATAGCTAAATAATTAATTATAGCCAAAGTATATCTAATGCAACCAAATATATTATATATAATAAAAAAATTAGTTACATTCACAGTGATAATGATTATAAATAAAGAGAGTAAAAATATATAAATAAATAAGATAATTATATGAAAAATGTAAAAATGGAGAGATAGTGATAAAAAGAATTTTAGTTATATAGTTAAGGTCTCAAATTATATAAAAATCATATAGAAAGTAGTGAAAAAGTTTTCTTTTTTTAACTACCGGTCGAACGCACCCTGAAAGTAGTTTTAGTTTAGGAACAGAAAATCATGATATAGATTAATAATTATTTCCCCTCTACTGAATGAAATTGCAACATGGTTTAATTGAAGTGCTAACAATATATAGTATTTTTTATATAAAAAATAATATAATTCAATGGATAAAATTGGAGTGGATCATTGACTCTCGACCGGTTCTGAATCGAATAAAAACAACGTTATTGCGTAGCCAATGGAAAAACATCTAACGGCAAACGAGCTACAAAGCTAGCTTCGCTGACATCACACATATAGCCAGGCTTGGTAGGAGTTCAGGTGAGGCGGAGGTTGAGAATAAATTAAATCAACGTTCTATGCATTAATATTCTTTAAATTGTTTTTATTTTACCATGCATCCAAAAATTATTCTAATCAAAATATTAGCTAGGCCGTACTTGCTTTAAAATGCACGTAATTGTGTAAAAAATATAAAAATGCTTGTGCATTAACGAATGCATTGACATGTATTAACTGTAAAATTATGATATTTTAGATGAATGTTGAAAATATAGCTGTGAAGTTGATATTTGAATAAATAATTTCTTCGTTGGTTTCGTACCTTTTATAAATAGGGTATGTATAAACTTATTATAAATTGTTGCTTAGATAAATAATTCTAAAGCGTATGTTGAATTTTGATCTAATCATCAAGATAGATCTTTTTTTTTTTGTTTATTACGAGAATCATTTTTTTGTATAGACGATAACGTTATGATATTTTTATAAAGTACATTTACACTCTCATACCATAGAGGAAAAATTTTCCTATAAACCTCCACTTAGAAGGAAATTATAAAAACCACTATATCAAGGGGAAATTTGTAAAAATTCCTATTTTAAGGGACTATATTGTAAAATCCCATTATGCATGGATGAGGCTTCGAACACTGGCCATTCCATATAGTGGGCAGCAATGTTACGTGGCATTACAAGAACCATTTTAAGCTAGTTGGAGCACACTTATATACATATATAAGGCTTCGGTTTTATGTAACCTGGTCACATAAAAGCGATCTCATGTAACTCCTTCCGTACTGATACAAGTTTCAACCCACGAGAGATTTGATGCGTTTTTTCAAAGCTCCTATATTAGGGATGATCTAATATAATTGTTCTTGATAATATTGACGAACAAGAGAGGACAGAGTACGATCTTCTAGTTCTTTTAAATACCAATATTCTTGTTTTCTTAACACATGCAATTATTTTCTATAATGATTCAACCAAATCATAGTCCAATCAAGAAAGCACATTCATATATATAAACAGAGAATGTATTTAAATAAAGAATTCTTACAGAGAGAAAATAGGTTGTCGAAGAGCTTGTCGCAACTCAGATGAACCTCAAGCATACCACACTCTAGCACTCTGGCACACCACACTTGAGCAAGAGAAGTATTTTCTTTGATACTTCCTCGATGCTCTTACAAACACACAACTGACTCTATTTATAGACAAAGAAAGATAACTTGCGGATTCAAACATGCTTGAAGTCCG
>JAXCLR010000050.1:170255-184168 GCA_035584095.1 Annona squamosa | reverse complement strand
TGTGGATAATTGTGTAGAAATGATTGAAAAGTAGGGTAGTTGTATAGAAAAATGTGAAAAAATGATTAAAAAATATGATAGTGACGGAGAGTGAAAAGTTTTAGGTTGAAAAGTTTTAAGTTGACATTTTTTATGGATTGCCAAACGCACCCCTAGTCTATATATTTTTCAATGAACGCAGCACACGCATGTATATGTGTGTACTATTCTTCCACACGCACATATATAAGTGTGTATGATTCTCACTTTTATGGTTTAATTTCATTCGTTTTTAATGCACGACTGATAGAAATTCATTACATTGGTTGTATTTGGCATTCCATTGATGGCAATATTTACTTTTTTGGGTTAAGGAGTAAGAATTATGGTTTCTGATTTAGTATTGTCATTGCTCCATGCGTGGCATCGCATGAGTATATATACAAAAGGTCAAAAACGTAACTAAAATGGGACTAAATGCAAATGCAGGCGTATATGTTTGCCTTATGCGACATCCTTTAATAGATGCGGTTACATTTCGTAAACTGGGTATAATTGCAATTTCTTCCAATTATCTATAGTTAACAAACTTATTTTCCCATTATGTGCTATCCATATATCTCCAAAAAAAATTATATATGCATATTTATTTTTCATATTACGGATATTTGTTACTAGGTTGCACTAGTCTCTTAAATTTTGCATCAGTCTATAGCACTGGAACAAGAGAGAAATGAGGCGTTGGGAGTTACTGTAAAAGCAAAAGTGATTAATAAGGAGAACATTTTGAGTACGCGAAGTGAATGAAAATTAACAAACAGGTTTGCTTTTTCTGAAAATATGTTATTAATGAGATGAGAAGAAAGGAAAGGCAATAAATGTTTTTTTTTTATTTAAAAATAAGGCTTAAAACAGAGAATGATCTGAGCCGTCGATCTGAAATGTCGTAACATGGGGACGGCCATGTTGGTCGCCGTAGGTAGTGATGCTACCTTTGAAATATCTGTCATCAGTGACGCACCCAATTTTCCCATGTTCAAGTACGGCCATGGCGCTCCGACCAATCCCAACGCCGGCCTTAGCTAACTAGCAAGGCTGGGGTGGGGTACTGATGTGTACTTAGAATGGACGGCTGTGAGAAAGAAAGCATAGAGAATAGAGATAGATTAGCCATGGAAACAAAAACCAGCACATTTATTTGGCATCAAACTGTCAGCATCCACACACACACACGGCGACCACATATATATATATATATAAATAATTAAATTAATTCTTGGTCCAAAATGAAATTCCTAATTAATCGTCTAATTAATCAATTTGGACATGCATGCAGCAAAACCTGGCATGTGTAATTTGACAGCGGTGTGTGAGACGGCCGGTTTTGGAAGGCAACGCAAGAGATGTCATGGGGTTGGACGGCACGGCACACAAAGGGAGAAATGAAGCCGGAAACCGAGTAAATGCAGAATTCAAAAACGTGAAGGCGGAGGCGTACGGGAGCTATGGTATGGAAAGGTGCCCTTGACCGTCAATAGTCAAAAAATCTGACCTCTGGAAGTTGAATATTATTATTATATAAAAATAAAACATAAAAAAAAAAAAAGTAAAGAATTCCGACGCTGCCCCGCGCTTCTCACCTCCTATAAGTATCTCTCACCCTACGTGTTCCATTCCAAGATTCCTTTTCCATACTACTCTTCACGTTCGCACCGTATTTCTCCACAGATCGATATGGCCAACGTGTTTCTCCACTTCCTTCATACCTCCATCTTCTCCTTCGCCTCCTTCGTCCTCTTTTTCTTCTTTCTTGCAGTCTTTCAATTCTGGGTCTTGCCATTCCTAGCGTACCGACGATTAAGGAACAAGGGTTTTAACGGGCCACCTCCCAGCTTCCCTCTGGGGAACATAGGTGAGATGAGCAAAAGAGTAAGGAAAGTACATCATCATCTTCTTGCTGATGCTGCTGGACCTCTTCAAATATCCCATGACATCCATTCGACCGTTTTCCCCTACTTCGCTCAATGGAGGCAATCCTATGGTAACTAAGCTTCTTCTTTTTTTTTTTTCCAACAAAATAAATAAATTGTTTCAAAAATTAATTAATTACTGGGTTGTGCATGACCACTGATGATTGATCATATGGATGACTATGATGGATCAGTTTCGTATGTACGTTTTCTAATATGCAAGTGCAAAACTTGCAGGAAAGGTATTCATGTACTGGCTTGGTACAGAACCATTTTTGTACATTGGAGAGCCGGAGTTCTTGAAACGGGCGGCCGCGGGAGTGGTGAGCAAGACATGGGGAAAACCCACAGTGTTCAAGAGAGATAGAAAACCTATGTTCGGCAAAGGTCTGGTCATGGTCGAAGGTGATGACTGGGTCCTCCACAGGCACATCATAGCTCCCGCATTTTCCCCAGGAAATCTAAAGGTGCAAATTCTACACACACACAAGCTACGCATCTATTTATTAGTCTATTGTTTAATTAGCTTTAATTTAATTGGCTATATATACAATATAAGAGGATATCCGACCCTTAATTGATGCTTTCACGCAACCATGCTCACGTACATACGTTTAATTAATTCTCTTCTTTAGGCCATGGTGAAGATGATGGAGGAGACTACCACCAAAATGCTGGATGGATGGAGCGGGCTAGTGAATTCAGGAGTGCGGGATATAGATGTGGAGAGGGGCGTCACAAGCAATGCTGCAGAGATCATAGCCAGGAGCAGCTTTGGGATGGGCCATCAGTCTGGGCAGCTGGTGTTTGAGAAGCTCAAAGCCATGCAACTCATGCTCTTCAGCTCCAACCGCTTCGTCGGGGTCCCTTTCAACAGCCTCATGTATTTGAACCAAACACTAGATGCATGCAGGCTTGGCAAGGAGATTGACCACCTCCTCATGTCCATCATAGCTTCTAGGCAGCAGCAACAGGAGGAGGAGGAGGCGCGTGGTCAAGAGGATCGAGGGCCTCAGCAAGACCTTCTGGGCATGCTGCTAGACAAGAGCCGCAAAGATGGGCGCAAACTCTCCACCAGGGAGCTGGTGGATGAGTGCAAGACCTTCTTCTTTGCTGGCCATGAAACCACAGCTCTGTGGGTGTCATGGACGCTGTTGCTATTGGCCCAGTATCCAGAGTGGCAAACCCTCTTGAGGGAAGAGATCATGCAAGTCACCCAAGGGCAGCCTCTGGATTACTCCATGCTTTCCAAGCTAGAGAAGGTGAGCCTAATTTCTCTTCCATTTTCAAGTTTTTACGTATGCTATAGTATACCTGCCTAGCCATGCAGTTCTAGCTAGGTAGGTAGGTAGTATCTCGTAGCAACTTATTTCATTAATAAAGTATATGTGTGTGCACGCACATGTTTGCATGTCTGCTCCATATATACATATTTACATAGATAGGGCAATGATATATATATAAATATATAGTATGAAGTGGATTTATTAATTAATTTGATTGATTTGCTGTCATGCATGCAGATGGGTTGGGTGATGAATGAGGTCCTCCGACTATACTCGCCGGCGCCGAACGTGCAACGACAAGCAAGAGAAGAGATCCAGGTGGGCGAGCTGGTGATTCCCAAGGGGACAAACATGTGGATCGACGTGGTGGGCATGCACCATGATGAAGCTTTGTGGGGTCCTGATGTGAACGAGTTCCGGCCGGAGAGATTCAGCGATGGCTCTGCAGGGGGATGCAGGCATCGGATGGGATTCCTGCCTTTTGGGTTTGGAGGAAGGATGTGTGTGGGCAGGAACTTGTCGACCATGGAGTATAAGATTGTCTTGTCTCTCATCCTTTCCAGATTTTCACTTTCTATCTCCCCCCATTATTCACATTCCCCTGTGGTTATGCTCTCTCTCAGACCCTCCCATGGCATTGTCCTCACCCTTGAACCCGTCTACACTACTACTTAATATATACACAAGACAAATTCCAACCTTTAATTTTGTCGACACTCATACATTTTTCATATATTTATAACTATATTATATTATGTTGTCTTCTGCAGTACATTTTTTGTACGTCTAGCTAGCTAGCTAGCTAGGCCCACTATATATATCACATACACTGCTACTATATATAATTGAAGTTTTTTGGTTGCGTGTCAAACCCAAACATACTAACTGTATGTTGTATTCAATATTAGCATATATACTACAATTTGTGCTACATATATAAGCCCCCTCCCCCCCCTTTTACACACCCATGGCACTTATACCTGGTAGCCAATTCCTCCTCCAACATTTATTTATGCAGTTGTGAAGATTTCTGTATTCCATGGTTTTGCGTCCATTTTCTATGGGTGTCGTTTATGTCGCTATATATATATATATATGTGTATGGTGTGAGCTGAACGCTATGTATAGGGTGTAAGTTGTTTGAGTACCAAGGGCAAGAATGCATGTTTAATTAACACGCACATTTTTGTGTTATCGAAATATAATAAAGGGGGCTTTTTACTTGTTGATCGATCGTGACTGTTGTTGTTTCGACTGGATGTTACTTGGTGTTTGATCAGGACCGTTAATGTTTTGACCGGATATTAATTGGAGCTGTCAGTGTAATATTAATAGGTGTTTGACCTTGATAATTGATAGCTCGCATGCATCTAACATGGTGTTTAATTTGTGTGTGTATATGTTGAGCAATCCCTACGTGATAGACCAAAAATTAAATGTGTATATATAATTTATATATACATATGTATATATATATCTATATATATATATATATATGGGTCAGCACTCCGTACGTCATAAAGTAAAAATTGAATGACTACAGGTGTTCCCATGTTTCGCTTTAGACGGAGAGAGGGCAAGTGTCGTGGCATGCCGTGTCAGCGGATTTCCTTATATAAATATAATAATTCATTTGTCGGTGGATCAGAATGACATATATACAAGAATGCTTTATGAAACTATACTTCTACTTAAACTTTTTTTTATTTTTAATTTTTTAATTATTGATGAAAATCTACTCCTATTAAACAAATAAAATATTATAATAGTATAAATTTTTTGAAAAAAATAATAATATAAATTATGCTAACTATAATAAATAGAGTAAATTTTATATCTACCGTGAAGATATTAAGAATGAAAAGAATTATATAAAAGATGGATTTCATAAAAGCAAATCCTGTATGTACATACACATAGGAGACATTAGCAAGTTAACAGTTTGTTAAATTAATCAAGTAAAGAACCAACCGTTAACGCCAATTGATTGATTGATATTTGATATAAAATATTGTCTGGTAAAGGAAGAGCACTGTCTTGTTTTGTTTTTGTTTTTGTTTTTTGTGTTTTTTCTAATGAACACGGGTCATCAGGCGGTTTGAATGGAATAAAGTAGTTAACATCTTTCTCCCCGCCTCAGTCGTATAATTTTGACATTTCCTTTCAATGCATATATACATATATATCCCAATAATTTCTTACATCGTATCATACGTCACGTGACTACGGAGCATTAATTGTGCCGGTACTGACTTCCGTTCAGGCCTCGTACCCAATTCCTTATTGCCTGCGCCTGTGCTTAATGACCGATCCTTCTCCACTTTGAATGTGTTCCGCACTTCCTCTTAATGATTCCAAATAAAAATAATTAATTAAATAAATTAGAATACGTGTCTATCATTCAAATACTTTCGAGATGAACATTTGAATTTAGCAAGTAAGAAAAACATGTTATACTCATTTTAATTTTCTCATATCCATCTAACTAATGTATGCTGAAATGTGATCTTATTAGCCCGAGCTAAACAAATGTGTTGCTTAATTCACATTAAAAACTCATTTAAAATTTTTTTTACTTTTTTCTTCACACACTTTTTATCTAAATATGTTTAACATATAAACAAGCTAAACAAATGTGTTGCTTAATCCACATTAAAAACTCATTTAAAAATATTTTTTTACTTTTTTCTTCACACACTTTTTATTTAAATGTGTTTAACATATAAACGAAGTTTTACTATTTTTTGAATATGTACATATATATATTTTAAAGATTTTTAAACATATGAGTATTTTAAACACACACACATATATATAAATCTCAAATAAATACATAAGCATATTTAAAAATGATAAAACTTGACTATATGTTAAACACATTTAGATAAATAAGTGTGTAATGAAAAAATTAAAAAATATTTTGAAATGGGTTTCTTGAGGTGGGCTCAACGAGACATTTGTTTAACCCGGACTAACAGGATCATTGCTCATATGTTTCATACACTACATATGAAATAAGGAGCATGATTGTATATATTATGATGTATTTTAGCTTAAAATATACCATTCATTTATTTTTATAATTAATTATAATTTTTAATCATAAACATGTTTTAGTGAGCATATTTAATTCATATAGAAAGTTTTACTATTTTACAATACTTTTAAATATTTTTATTTTTTAAAAATCAAAAATGTAAATTTAAGAGTATTGTAAAATAACAAGACTTTGTAAATTGATTAAATATAAAAGTTTAAAACATATTTATGAAGAAAAATAAAAATATAAGTACTTGTACAAAATATATTAATGATATATTCTAGGCTAAAATACATCATAATATATATAATCATGCTTGGTAAAATAAATGCACCAATTGTCATCGTAGGACATATAAACTATGTATTTGAAACTTCAAATTTCATAATTTTATGATTTAGGATGAGTTAGAAATGTGGTAAAACTTTTGGCAAAATTTTTTAGTATACAAATTTTTGAATGAGTAGAAAATAATGTAATGTAATAAAGATAATGATAAAGAATAAATAGAATAAAGTTAAAATAGATATGTTAATTATATAGATAATTGTATATAAATGATTGAAAAACATGATAGTTTTATAAGAACTTATAAAAAATATTAAAAAATATAACAATTATAAAAAATAAAATATTATATTAAAGAGTTTTAGTTTGAAACATTTTTGATGGCATTCAAACATGCCCTTAATAACTCAAAATCCATTAAACTCATCAGACAAAATCCTTATAAACTTGCTAGCTAATGAAAATCCCATTTTTCAAGATCAAAAGATTTGACCACTATTTATATGATTTCCCTAGTAAATGTCTAATGTTACCCTTTTATTCGACTTAAAAGTATCCGAAGTATATAGAAATCAATTATCTAATCGCACAAGCGGGATCTCCAAGGACCAAAATCAGCAACGCCAACACTGCGAACTTGAGCCGAGCACCTGGGTCAGCACGCGGCTTGGCTCATCGGCTCGCATATGGCCCCCACCCCCGTTCTCCGAGTCCTAGACGACCTTTGTTGGGATGTCCTTTGACAAAATTTATTAAATAAAACGGAAATTACTATTAAAACATTAGAAAATCGAAATCTATGTATAACGGTCTAGCATGTTAATATGCGCTGACTAATAGGCATATCGGTCAACAAAAAATAAAAAATAAAAAGAGCCTAGAAATGGGCTTAAATAAAAATAAAAATAAACTTGTAACGTATACATGCAAGACTAGAAAATAAATATGATGTGGAAAATAAAAATAAATGTGCTAATACGAGATTAAAAATTAAATACTCAATGCAAATGAGCAAATCAATAGTTATTATAATTTGAGTTAGATATAAAATAAATATACAAGTAAAAAGATAAAAAAAAATGTAGAAGAGAAGTTAAAGAAAAGAATAAGAAGAAATATAGAAGATATAGATATGGAGGTTGAAGTAGGAAAATACGAACATTAATTTTTTTATAATACAAGTAATATTTTAAATGATGCAAAATTAATTAAGATCAGACATATATACCAATTAAAGACAATTAATAGTTAATAAAAATATAAAAATAGAAATTGCTAAATATATAAAAGATTGGAGTCACCACTAATTAAAAAGGATAATTAATCTTGTTACACAACACTAGTTATTGCATTGGAGGAATTTTTAAAGCACTATCTATAACATAAAATTCATTGGATGTAGATCTATGCAAAATTAATTAAGATCAGAAATATATCAATTAAACATAATTAATAGTTAATAAAGAAACAAAAATACAAATTGCTAAATATATAAAAGATTGGGGTCACCACTAATTAAAAAGGATAATTAATCTTGTTACACAGCACTAGTTATTACATAGGAGGAATTTTTAAAGAGCTATCTATAACCTAAAATTAATTGGACGTGGATCTATTTTCAATAACATGTATCTCTTCCAATAACAACGTGTGGCTGAAACATGGAAATGACAGAACTGAGAAAGAAGGGGGCAAAAAAAAAAAAATCTGGACCGTGGGCAGTACTGGATTCTTCTTGTTTTTGCGCTGTCCATCCCCCCCACACTCCCCACCACCCCCACCTCTTCTCTCCATCTCTCCACACCTTCACTTATTTTTCTCTCTCCGTTTTCCACTCTCTCTTCTACCCAGCTCCCTTTTCCCTACATCCCTCCTCTTTACTCCTCACTCTCTTTCCCTACACCATTGACAGTGAGACTGACCCCACTTCTTGCCCCGCAAAGATCCTCCCAAGCTATCTCACCCGTGGAAAGAACAGACAGACCCACCTCTCTCTCTCTCTCTCTCTCTCTCAACCTTACCAAGAGAACCCCACCCACCCCACTCCCTCTCTAGCCTGAATGCCTCCAACGAATGGCCCAAATTGACCTTCACGAGCATTAGGCGAACCTTCCAATCTTGATGTCTTCCTGTGCAAATTTTTATGGTGGTTTTAGAAAACAAGTGGTTTTGGCCCACTTTTTATCATTCCGCTGTTGCCTTCATCGTCTGCGTTGGCTTAATGGAATGGCGGGGATGACAGACAGCTCATCACACGTTTTATTGGCGTGGCTTTTCACAGTGTCATGGCTGCTGTGCGTAGTGATTTTGCTGTCTGTCGGTGAAGATAGCGGCAAGAATTTCACGATGAGGATGAAGCGAGGTTTCCTGTCATGCTGGGAAAATGTGGTGCCGTTGGTTGATGTTGATGCTATCATTGCCGAAGCTTGGTGTGGTTATGACGGAGCCAAATAAGATGGCTGCATGTCTGGGGATTGAAGGAGATCTGCTGCTGGTAGCTGTCGGATTAGAGGAAACAGAAGATGGTGCTATCCGGCGTTGATTTCTGCCGTTCATGGAGAGATTCAGCTTTATGCGGTGGGGCTGTTGAAGCTTAGTGCCGCCGGATTTGATTGGTCGCCTGCGTGTGTACCGTAGTTGTGGCCGCCATAGAATTTGCAGCTGGTGGATTTAGATGACTATAGAAGACGACTCTTTGCAGTTTTGTTTTTTTTTTTGATTTGGCCGAGCACGGCTGCTTCAAGGCCGAGAGCGGGACACGGCTGAGGCGGGATTCGAATCCCTGACAATCGGAGCATAAGCCGTCATGTGTCGCCAACTGCGCTAGCAGGGCACACGACTCTTTGCAGTGTTGGTGGTCGGGACTGAAGTCTTTGAAGCCATAGACGATGCTCTGCTCGAGAAGATGAGACACGCACATTATGGTGCTCTGCTGGCTTAGCTTAATCCGTGCATGTGCCGGCTTGTTGACTTGATCACAGCCGTTGATGAAGTCTGTCACATTTGCTGAAAATTTTATTTTGGACAATTGGACCTTATGTGTAGATCGAGCCGAATAATACAGGTCCGTTACAACTTACAAGCCATATAAGATTTTTGAATTTAATCTATATCATTATTCCTAAGATAGTTTTTCTAATTTCTAACACAACTTTATCTATTTCTAATACAACTTTACTAGTTTTTGATACACATTATTATATTTTCATCTGAAATACAGATTTAATCAAAAAATCTTATTTGGTTTAAAACAGACCCTATGTAAACTATTGATGTTAGCTTAAATATATAAACGAACCAAAAAAATTTATCTTATTTGGGTTAAAAAAGGTCTCTTTATATCTTTTTTTTTTTAAAAAAAAAAACCCATTCCATTGAATGAAATCCTCACAAAAGGCCCCTAATCTTAAAACTATAAAACTTTGGATGTTTGAAAAACTGTAAGAAAATTTTAACTAAATCTTTTTAATATAGAACTTTTTATTTTCTATAACCATCTTATTTTTAATTATTTTTTACATTTTTTATACAGTTACATATATATAATCTATCTATTTTAACTTTATTTATTTACTTCTCATTATTACTGTATCATATCGTATCATATTATTTTATATCAATTTAAAAATTCTTCGTCAAAAATTTTATTAATTTTCGAACACACCTACATAGAGTTACAATCACAAAGTCCATGGGTAATATATTAATAAATATAATAAGTTCTGATCATACGGTTATATTTACTATAACTTATAGCGTATTTAGTCTCATATGATTATAAAATATAATCTACTCCATTTAATACAATTAAAATTGATTATTTTATTAACATATCAAATTTCATCCAAATTAGAGTACGTGCATGAGCCCTATTTGAAAATGGCATAAAAAAATAATAAAATAAATTAATGTAAATAGCAATTTTAAAGTTACTTTTTCAACATGTAAAAAATTATTTAAAATATAATTTATGCATGAATAAATAATTATTAATCTATTTAAATGAATATAGGACTTATTTTGAGCTAAATATGGTGTAACTTATGGCACATGTACACGGTAATATCTCATTTAGAACAATATTTTGTATATGAGTGGAATACTGTGACGATACATGGAGAATATATATAAGGAATATCTCAAGCCAAAATTCGATGGACCTGACACTCACAGTCGTCACTACCATCGTCATAACTAATTATGCCATTATGCATGAATGCACGTGACCAGCTTTTCGGATCCGTGCATGACTGGAGTCAGTCACTGGCGAATTAATTGGTTTGTTTTTTTTTATTCTTCCGCTTCTCATCTCAAAGCCAAAGCCATGCTGCGAATCTGTTAATAAATGCCAGTGTCTGCAGGCTCGATCGGATAGATGCTGATTTTAATTTTAAAATTAAAAAGCTGAGTTTTAGGGGCGGAGATTAGAAAGAATCATTGGCAGTCCATAAAGCAGTCCTCCCACCCACGTAGTTACTCTGATCCGGTGTGTCATCACCCTCATCTGCATAAATGCAACCGCTGGATAAATCATTAAGGGTGTATTTGTAAAATAATAAAATTTTTAGATGAAAAATTTTTAAATTTGAAGAAAAAGATGTGGTATGGTGGGGGCAATATTGACGAAGAGTAAAGAAAATAAAATTAAAATGAATAGATAGTTGATTAAAAATAATTAAAAAATAGAATAGACATATATTAAAATATGAAAAATGATTAAAAAATATATTAATTATGAAAAGTAAAAAGTTTCAGCTTAACACTTTTTATTATTGCCAACAAGTTTTACGACGAGTGTTGTACAGCGCTACAGCTAACACATATTTATGCCTCGGTGCTGTTTTTTTTAAATGAATGTTTATGTTGCAATTATCTTAACTTTGTATTGTAATTAAGCTCTTAAGATGTTCTTACAAATTTTATATAATATTCTGCAAACATCTGATATTATTATATTTTTTTCTAACAATATTTTGTAATTTTCCTTTGATGGACGGTCATACACAAAACGTCAACAAAAAAATGTCACAGCTACTGGTACCCACATCAGCACCGTGGCCGAAACGCAGGTTACCAAGAAGGCAACCCCTTAGCTTGTTGGCTATGCAGCAGTGCTGTTGTGCACCTCGGCGTGCATAATAAAAAGCAACTTTAAACACGAAAAGTTTTAGATTGAAAAGTTTTAACTTGAGAATTTTTAACCATTGTTAAACATACCCTATATATGTTTGGAAATGGGTAAAATTTTGAATTAAAATTTTTTTAGATAAAAAATTTTAAAATATAAGAAATAATGTGATGTAATAAGAGTAATAATGAGGAGTAAAATTAATAAAATTAAAATAGTTTAGTTAGTTGTATGGATAGTTACGTAAAAATAATTGAAAAATATGATTGATGTATAGGAAAATGTGAATAAATAATTAAAAAATATGATAGTTGTTGAGAATGAAAAGTTCTAGATTAAAAAGTTTTAATTTCAAATACATTTAGTGTAAACAAACACACCCATAAAAAATACTTTAATAATAGTAAAAATTTTCTATTCCTATTAAAATGTCGGTCATATGATTTTATTACGTAGGCCGAACAAACCCTAAGGCATTTATACCGAAAAGAGAAATGAAAGAATGACAATAATCTCATGGAATTGGTCTAAATTAAAGGCATTGTTATTCTTGCTAACGTTATTATGCGCATGAAGATCTAGATTTCGTAGAAATGTTAGTTAAGGGCTGCCAGCTTCAAACGGGGCAGATTAATGATAAAATCAAAATTTAATCCACTTATTATATTTAGAGTTCTTTATTTCAGCTCAACATGAAGTTTCGTGGAAATTGATGAGATATGTATATAAGAAAATAGAGCATAGTTGATGCAATAATTTAAATATCAATTTTAAAATAATATTGTCAATGTTTAAAATGCTTAAAATATAATTATAAATAAAATGTATTATTATATTCTAATAATGTTTGAATCAATGTGAATTTTTTTTTATAATTTACACAAAAATATATAGATTTTAAAGCAAATGTAGCTATCAAAGACTTTAATTGATGTTGTGACAAACCATATGAACAATAACATTTTTATTTTACAATCGATGAGAGCAAAGCCTCATTTATAGCCAGTACCGCACTTTAACAATTCCCATGTGATCATTAAACCGGATATAATTAATACATTTATTATATATATATATTTTTTAAATAGACTTGATGGAGCTATGGTTTAATAATGCTACCCGATTTTTAGCCCATTTGATAATTAAATTAAAAAATAATTTACCTATCATATTTAGAATTTTAGAACTACTTGTTCTATTAAGAAATTAGCCTCGTAGTAGCATATCTAACTTGTAACTTCATGCTCGAGATAGAGAGTTTCAATCCATGTAAGGGCGTGGAGCCGATGGCTAACCAAAAGACAAAAATTATATCATTGGGAATATATAAAATTTTTGGATGAAAAATTTTTAACATAGAATTTCGTTGTATAGATAAATGTGTAGAAATAATTGAAAATTAGGATACTTATATAAGAAAATCTAAAGAAATAATTTTAAAAAAGAATATTTATGAATGATATAAAGTTTTAAATTGAAAAATTTTAGTTTGAAAAACTTTTAAGGTAAATAAATGTACCCTAAATAAGATATGTGCACGGTTCCTGTATAATAAACTGTCGAATTAATATAACAAAAATATTTAATTTTATATATCAATTTCAAATAGGCCGATTCACATCTAATGCATCTAAAACATTGTTCCTACAAGTATGAATGATTTTACAAGGTATACATGAAAGAACTACGAATACTTTTATAATTTACACATACTACAAGTCTAGAATCCATTGTTAGATATGATTTGTCGTATAATAAAACAAATGATGTTAGACAAAATTAGCTAATGGTCTTGATTTTTCCCAACCAGCTCTCATATACATGTATACATAGGATATATAAAGAAACTAATAGTAGGGTACTACACATTTTAAAATGTAATTATACTTTATATGATCGTTTGTTTATATGTATAAATCATGTTTTAGACAGTTTGGTTGTTAAAAAAATAAATTTATAATTGATATTTACACCAACTATATTGTTACATTGATTTTTATTATTTGTAGATAGGATATATACACATATCCAATTTTAATGAGAATCAATGATACCACTAAAGTAAATAATTTTAAATATAGGATGTGTTTGTTTAGGGTAAAAAAATGTCAACTAAAACTTTTCAATCTAAAACTTTTCACTCTACATAATTATTCTATTTTTTAATTATTTTTTCACATTTTTCTATACAAACTACCCTACTTTTCAATCATTTCTACACA
>JAXCLR010000050.1:147264-159514 GCA_035584095.1 Annona squamosa | reverse complement strand
ATACGGTCGGGGTTTCACAATTCCATCCCATACTCATCCTAGCTGTGAACATATTTTATACCATAAGGTTTAAAAGTGTATCATACTATACTAGGGACCAATTATATCTACAACAATTAATCACATTTCCTCAGTGATACAGGCACTTCTCTTTTAGGTGGGCAAGTTTAGTTTGAGTGGCATTGGTGATGTATGTCTCCCTAGCAATGGAAGCATCCACTACTACTTGTTTAGGTTATTATGTTAGAGAAATACTGAAAATTGTTAGAAGCTTGGAGAATATTATAAGAAAAATTATTAAAATTCTTAAGAGCCTAATTGTAACAGACTAAGTTTGAGATGGTTGCAATATATGTACTAATAAAAGAACAAACAGAGTGTATCTTGTCTCTAATGCATTTTGTGGTGCTGTGGGTGCATGGTGGCCTTTCTTTTTGATGGAGGGAGCAAGAGAACAAGCAAGCCGGCCAACACATACCTGCATTTGTATCTTTATTGTAATTTCCATATGTAGTTTTTAGCCCTTACCTTGCACGCCCACACCCATAGTTGTCAAAGGCGCACCTAGGTGCAAGGCACGGGGTATGCGCCTACACATGTAGCAGGGTACATTGCTTGAAGAAGGCACCATTGGGTGCACACTTGGGCACAAGGCCCAAGTCGCGAGCCTCTTGGGCTTCATTAATTGGCAAATGTTTTTTTTTTAAATGAACAAAATGAAAAAAATGGCTTAGATATAAAAGTAGCACAACTGGGCACCCTGCCAATGAAAGTAAAAAGGAGGGAAACTGAAAACGAAGAGGGAAATCAAAACTGTCAGTCAGAGGTTTGGGACTGCCGATTGAAAATTTTGAATTGCAGGTAATATAATAGGCAATAGTTGAAGAAAGCAGCCCTTGTTTAGGGCACCAACACCTATTGAAAGAAAGAGGGAAAAAAGGAAAAATTAAATCTATTACTGTTTGGAATTTCAAAGACTCGAATAAAGGCTACCAGTTGAAGAGAAGAAAGGCTTGGAGGAAAACTACAATGCTATCTACGGGCTCTTCTCCTTCTCCTTCTTTTCCTCATCTTCCTCCTCCTTGCACAACATCTTTTTCTCTATTTTTTTTCAGCTTTGCCGAAGCAACCGATTACAACCCCTATTTTTTCTGCGTCTTCTTCTTCCCTTTTTTCTCTCTTCCTTGTTACAACAACCAATCGCAGCCCCTTTCATGACTCATTTTTATTTCTTTTTCCTTGCTACACGACTTCTTCCTTGCCTGGAAATTGCAACCCTGTTTTTTGTCTTCCATCACAGCCTTGCTGCGAGCTGACTCCTTTTTTTTAAAAAAAAATCCCTGCTATGGTAGTTCAAATGTTATTATATTGCAGTAGTATTACTGTTGTTTAAATATCATTTTATGCTACTATTGTTTATGCTGCATAGGCAGTATGCCACTATTTTTATGCGTTTATGATGTTGTTTTAATTTAATTATTTATTACTATTGTGCTTGTTGGGAATGGAATTGTTATTTCAAATTTCAATTTCATTAAATGTCGTTGCTACTATGTGCCTACTGAAAATGAAATTATATTTGTTGCCTTCGAAATGACTTTTTTCATCAAATAGATACTTGTTGATATGTCATTATGAGTAATGAAAAGAAGGAACCAACCTGGAAGTATGCTTTTGATTCATATTAATATGCTGAAAGGAGATTTATGATGGCTATATGGGAGGTTTGAATTGATTTTTGTTCTTAAAAGTTGTAGACATGCATTTATTTGACTATCATAATGCTCTCAAAATGTTAATACTATGTTTTCACTCAGTAGTTTTAAGCATTACTTTTTTAAAAATAAATTTTATATAAGGTG
Organism: Annona squamosa; assembly: GCA_035584095.1. Lineage (NCBI taxonomy): Eukaryota > Viridiplantae > Streptophyta > Magnoliopsida > Magnoliales > Annonaceae > Annona > Annona squamosa. The sequence goes on along the minus strand of JAXCLR010000050.1, from coordinate 157,652 downwards.
CATCTTGCTTTAATTAGGCCTGCTTCTTGAAAGTGCGCCTCCAAGACCCCCTTGTGCCTTGGTGCGCCTCTAACAACTATGTCCACACCAATAATTATCGTGTGTCCCTTTGCCTTTGCCTCTCTCCCCTCCTCTTCTCCTTGCCTTCTTGCTTCTACTGTCTGTTGATAAAAATAAAGTTATTAATACCCATTTTGCATCTATTTTTAATGGTAGCTCACAAGAAATATGTAAATTTGCATAGGTTTTGCATTAGGGTGTGTTTGGCAACGAGTATAAAATGTCAAATTAAAACTTTTCAATTTCTACAATTACTATATTTTTAATTATTTTTTTACGTTTTTCTATACAACTATCCTACTTTTCAATCATTTTTATATAAATATCATAAAACTAACTTATTTATTTTAACTTTATCCTTTCTACTCCTCCTCATTACCCTTTTTATATCATATCATTTGACAACTTCTACTCTTCAAAACTTTTTATAAAAATTTTTATCTATTCCTAAACATACCATTAGTTTGCATTATTTATGTGTCTTTTGTATCGTATACAATTTTCATGCATTTTTAGCTTCATTTACTTACAATTAATCTTATTTTAGATTATTTTGATTTACTAGATTAAATCCAATTGCGTTTACTTATTTCTATTTTATTTTTCTTTTTGTAGAAAATGTTGGTGATCGATGTGCAAATTCAGGGCATAAAAGGATGGAATGAGGAAGAAATCATTTTAAATTGTCAAAGTGCTATTCTGGCTCCAGCAAAGTGATGGTCATGAGATTGGGGGCTACGACCACCAAGTCCACCGCTTCACAAGAATTTCACTATCAGCTGTCCAGCGAGGCTAACCCATGGCCCAACCATGAAGTGCATGTGTGTGATTTTTATGCATGTGTGAAGCTGATTTGAGCTACCATATAAATTTATCTTTTAGGGTTTGTAAACGATAAATTAGGGGGCTTGAAGTAGAAGATGAGATTTTCAAACTAGAGATGGAGATGAAGATGAAGATTGTCTTTGAAGAGGAATCCGACTAAGTTTCATCTTCTCACTCTATTCTTTTATTTTTATCATTCTCCTATTTTATGATGTATTTCAACGTGATTTTGATGGAAATCTCTGTCACATTTCTGGACTGAAACTTGTGGTGGGAGATTATGATGAACTTAAGCTCTTAAACTATGCTTAATTGTGTGCTGAAATGAATATATGACTTGTTGTAACTTGTGTTGCATGGGATTACCTTTGTATATCATATTTAATACATCTACAAGTTTGATAAACTTGTGGATTACTGTAATATTTAGATCTACGCTTGGAAAAGAGAGGTTTAGATTCATATTTAAAGTACAGGATTTCAACTATTTGTAGTGATTGGATGTTAATACGGATAAAGATATGCCTATTAATCTTGCGTGATCTTATTTAAGTTATGTACAAATTAACTTTTTTTTTACTTTGTTTCATGAGAACGTCATAATTGACTAAAATATAGTTAGGTATATATGTGTTGGAAGACACGTATGAATATAAATAAACCTAGATCAACAATTCTTTACGCAACTAATTAAAAATGAACCAATTTAGCATAGTTGGAGTTAAGAGATTCATAACTCTCAACTATGTAATCATTACTTGGGATTTTCTATTTGTTGCAACCCTATACGTAGTGGTTGTTAGTTTAAATTATTGTTACTTAAAACTTTCAATGATAAAATTTATTTAATTAATTCGTAAACGGTAAATAGAACCACTGGTTGTGTTATATTTAACTTTTTCTCTTCGCGAGATCGATACTTTATTCACTCTTTATTATTTACTTTATTCACTCTTTATTATTTGCTTGACATGTACAGTTGCCATAAAATGAACAATTTTGTTAGAACGTAGACAACTTGAGAAGTTTTTACTCCTCTCTTTTTCCGCGGCTACGGGTACCTACTACCTAGTAGCATTAGTATTTACTGAACTTCCTCTTCTCATGCTTTCCTTGCTTGGGCGGATGTGAAATAGTAGATTCGTCGCTCCATCGCCGAGAGGGACAACCCTTTCTTTCTCAGTCTCTTGCGTAGCACCTCACAGACTACATACGTACATCCGCATCGCTAATTATTTGGATTAGGTGCTTCTCGTCCCCTTTCGTCTCCTGCTTCTTGTACTCGTCCATCCACATTGTCTTGTCTTGATTGGATTCGATTTGGAACCTCTTTTGGGACTCCGCCAATCTTTTCCAACTGGGTTTTCTTTAGGGTGTGTTTGGTTGGAAGTAAAACTTTTGATGAAAAATTTTTGAAGTAGAAGTTGTCACAATGATAAAATATGATGTGATATAATAAGGGTAATGATGAGGAGTAAAGAGAATAAAGTTAAAATAGATAGGTTAGTTGTTTTGATAGTTGTGTAGAAATGATTGAAAAATAGGTTAGTTTGTATAGAAAAATGTGAGAAAATAATTAAAAAATAGAATAGTTATGGAGAATGAAAAGTTTTAGATGAAAAAGTTTTGGTTGACATGTTCATGTTTCAAACAAACATACCCTTAATCATTAATTTGGTGCCAAAGTCTGCGTCGTCATTCACTTGGATTCAACACATGCACACATTTACCTGTCTCCTCTTGCCTGCCTACTCACTTCCTCTATCCCTTGCTTTGCTTTTTCTTGCGATGTGCCGATGGTTTTATTTTTGTGTCATTTTGTTTTATTTTTAAGGAATCTTCTTGGCAAACTTCTTTAGTTTGGATCTTTACTCTTGAGATTATAGAGGTGGCAAAATTGTTAATTTCACGACTCCGTTCTTTACTGATTTTCTTTATTCATCTTTGTTTTGTTTTTTCGGCTTGCTTCCGTTCCTATTTCCTTGTGGATTGTGGACCCATTTCTACTTTTTTCTTGGTCAAGAACATTCCCTCGTTTGCGCGACCACCCCAGTTTGGGTCCCCATCTCTCATCTTTTCAATTCTTTCTTTCCTCTTTCTCTTCCCTTTTAGTGGTTGGATTTGGAATTTGTTTCTGGATTCGGATTTTTTTTTGGAGCTGGGCTTCGTTAGAATCTTAGATCGACAGCTTGGGTCATGGGGTTTTGGAACTTAGCTAGATTTGCAAGCCGCAAAACAACCATTTTTGCCTCTTTCTTTTCTTTTTTTCTTTGCCTCTGATGTTCTCTTTTCACATTGGAGCCAATGTTGGTGGGTTTGTGAGGAACTTTTGGATTTTTTCACGAATTGGAAATCTGTAATTTCTCATCTTTTCTCTTCCTTTCGGTTAATTATTTGTAATGAATAGAAAATCTATTTGTTATTTTCTTCTATTGTTTGCTAGTTCTATTTGAAAACTGCAATTTTTTGTTGTCTTGTCTTCTCAATTTTTTTAATAAATTTTTCTTCTTTTGTTTGGGGTTTTTTTTGGGCATACTTCTGCCGGATCTAGTGGGGTAGGCCATTCTGGTGATATTTGAAGTTGGGTTGGATTGTTATGCAAGAATAACTGATTAGAAACTCGATCAACATATTTTTTTTTTAAGAAACGAGTCATAGAAAGATTTATTTCTCAAATCAAGATATTTTTAGGATTGTCCATGATTGAGATCTGCGGCATGCTTCCATTGCGATTTTTGGAATTGTGTTGATTTTGGAATTGGTTTAAGTAATATAAATTAACTATTTCTCTAGTCAAGGGTGCAGTCTTCTTCTTCCTATTTGGATGTTGTTTGTGTCTTTCTAAACATTAAGTAAACCACCGTGTTCCTACGATTAAATCGAAATTATGAATCCCATGGCATCTTGCTTGCTCCTTTTTTTACACAATATATCTCATGGCAACTGGCTTTTTTCTTCTTTATGGTGAAATGTTGGTGGTTTTTGTCTAGCAGCACCCGCAGGTGTATGTTTCCCATGATGTCGATATCATCTTAAGGTCTGCATGAATAAGCCTATTTTACATAGCGTCAGGTCACCTGTACGCACAAGAAAGCCTAACTAAACATTGTGGGTTGACATTGCATCCAACCTATCCATTCGGGAATAAGTGGACATTTAGATTTCCTTCCCTCAAAGTGAAGGTGATACACTCACTGAAGCACTCATTGAAGTAATCAAAAAATTAGGAATAAAAGGATCAAAGCTAAATTTTTTATGCCTGCAATTTGTTTAGTTTGTGCTAGTTCAGCTTATCATTGGTTTTCCTTAATCTCTCCAACTTTCGGAAGCTTGCCTTGTCCTTAGAGGGTGGGTGGATGTCAGATTACCAGAGCTAAATCTCTTGTAGGTTGAATTAATAGGCTATCAAGATATTGAAAATGATGCACGTTTCAAATCTTCATTTGGTGGATAGTTCTACCTAGACAATTAGCTTGTGAACTTTTCAAGTATGTTTTGGACCAAATCATCATTGTAATGAAGGCCGTTGTGGTTTGATTTTGTTGCAACTCAACATTCTAATGGGACAAGATGCGGCTTTTGAATGACGCAACTACAACAAAATGCACAACCCAAAATCTGCACATATTGCACTCAGTAAACATTGTCAAGATAAGGCAAATGTGGAAAATCTAAATCTTCATATGGAAGCGGACTCTACAAGACTCGAGACAAGCAATTCATGGGCTTGAGGTCAAGTAAATATTCAACTCCCTCTCGCAAAAGCATGCCATTCAGGCTTTCTAGGGTCATTAGTAATGAAAAGCTGAAGAGTAGTTCCATATATCAAAGCTCAGAATCAGTGAGGAAATTGCAAAGACCTAGAACAATACAGTCATCACGTAATCGTTGTGTTTATTTAACATTCACTATTATTGATTCGCTATCTCGGCCTAGCAAGAATGAAGGTAGGAAGAGAAGTCCACAGATTACCTGCAATGCAGTTCATAGTCTATCGTATGTTGGGAAAAATTACATTGAATCAAATTATACAGAATGCACAATTCCTTCCTGCAATCTTCTTGAAGATCGCATTAGCACTGCTGAGAAGGTAATAGATGGCTCACCAGATGACTTCCTGGACATCTGTTTGGCTTAAAGGATGCAGAATGGTGCTGTTGTGAATTAGTTGCCGGACTCTTGGAAGCAGGTCTGACAGAAGAACTGAAGTTGACTTGTGATCAAATTTCCATTCCTAAAAGCGAGGGAAATGTTTTCTTAGAAAGCGAAAAGATAGAATTTGTCAAGATCTGCATTTGCAAATGTTGGAATGAGAGATTGGCCTTCTCAATCAGAATCTAATTTCTCCAAAGCTATACCAAAATCACGTTTCAACTCACTGAGGAGGATGCTTGGTCCAATCAAAAAGTCAAAGTCTCAGAGAGACCTTCCTTTATCAACAAAAAATGCAGATGGCACCGCTACAACTTCCCAATCTCCATCCATCATGAGAGACTTAGCACTTCAAAAATCATTAGTACATGACTTCTCAAAGGTGATTCAATAGAATCTGATGGGCTTTATTCAAGAACAACCTGCAAAATTTTGTTTCAGCTTCTTTGCCGATTCACCTCCAAGGGCTTCTTAAATTGGAATATAAGCATAATGCGCTGCCCTTTGAGTTTTTTGGAAGAGATCCTGAGGAAATCCTTGCTGCCAAGATATGGAAGACAGGCAACGCTCGGAATTGGGTCTACACACTCTACTATGTTGCTGGTAAAAAGGGAAGCAATTGGCAAAAACAACTTCTCATGGTTGGCCAGATGCAAGTTTCCTGTTATCTATGCTCCAAGATGAGAAGTGGATCTTTAGATACGTCCACAACAATGGAGTTGGTATTGTTTGGTATTGCTCAAGCCAGAAAGAGCTTGGCTTGCCAGGTAGACCAAGCTTTAAGGACTGGGTGCAAGTGACTGTGAGTTTAGTAGCTTGTCGGGAACAAATTGGCGCACACGTCCTCAGGCACATCCATTACTTAAAAATGGTTTTGATTCTTCAGATGCTTACCCATGGAACCCTATAAATTTGCATTCTCATCTCGAAGTAGCCGCTCTTGTGATTCAAGTTCCATTTGAGAAAAGGGAGAGCTTGAAAGGAAAAATGGGGGAAAAGGTTGAAGGCACAACTTCACGTCTTCACCTGATGGAGATCTGCTCTAAAGGAGTGCCAGTCTAAAATAGCAAAGAAGGTTGGCCTTCCAAGTTGCTGGATCATTGGCGATCTGGTGAGGGATGGGACTATGCGGGGTGGGACATGGCTTGTCCAATTGTTGTTCTTAACAATCCTTGTGTGAAAAATGCAACTGATCCTCTATTTGCAGAGGATCGATAGCCACCAGAACTTTTTGTTCGGGTATGCTTACTGCTTGTTGCCAAATTTATCGTGTGCCAAATTGTTTAGGTATTCTTAAGGGTATACCATCATGTTATTGAATGTTCTTAACCTTTGTTGGTAGGATGACAGTCATTGTCAACTAGAATACATGATCCTCTGCCTGAGCATATGTTTTGTGCTTCGAGATCAACATTCTATTTAGTTGGTGTCATTGTTTAGGAATCCATACTATTGATCAATGTAGGACATTTTGGCAATGCATTTTCTATTAAAGTTATATGACCGGAAGAAATTGAATTATTTGATCAATATTATCACCACCAAGAGGCAAAGCTTATCTTTCTTTGAAAGAAGCAAGCAAATGTCAAATAGTTGGCATCCTCCAATCTGTGATAAGTACAGGGATGTCATTGATTGTTGGGTCCATTTCTATAAGTGTGCCTTATTAATTTCTAGGTCAACAATAACATCAATGACTTTATCTCATGTCTTCTTGAAAGCATTCTTTTGCTCACACTTTGCTTTTTCTATAGCATCATCGTGAAAGAGTAAGTCTCAAATTTTGTCTGTCAATTTCTCTGCACTGGGATCAAAACAGAGGATTTCCAGCAGTGACCATAACTTCAACTGGCGAAGGGGAGTACTCAATTGGTTTTCATGCATGTCTGTCTACTTTACAAGCCTTCTCAATTTGTGTTGCCTTTCTACACACCACTAAAGTTTCTGCAGCTGTTGGACAGGAGCAGAATGCATATAGACTACAGTGCAACTCAGTGAAGCTACTCATGAAGGAGGAGGTTAGGTACCTGGTAAAGGCAGTTACCAACGAAGAGAAAAGGAAAGCTACAAAGATGAAATGTGACGTGTTTCCATATTTGGTTCCAGACCCACCCTTCTCTCTTATTGGTTGAGTGTAAATTGAGAATATGCATTACTTAGTATCGTTGAATGTTTGGTTCCCAAATAATGTGGATCCGAATGTTTAGTATCATAGCAGATGTTATGCCACTTTGCAGGAGGGGACTTAATCAAAAGAGAAAAATGGCTGCTGGGAAGAGTGGAGTTCGACAAGTGAATGCAGCACTCGTAACAGGTATAGTTGTGTTCATGCATGAAATCTGACTTTCACTTGCTACGCTGGATATATAGACCGAAAACACACTAAATGTGAGCCGTCAAAAGAACTGGTGTAAAATCGGAACATCTGGTGGCAATTTCAACTTTTATCAGCCCTAAAACTTCCGCAGCCTACATGATAACAAGGCCCGCTGCGTTTTCACCGTAGTAGATGAACAACTTAGAATTTTGCATGCAGGTGAGGACAGGGCATTGCAGGGCTCTTGAAGAGAAATTCTGCACACTTCGCAGGCATGGGCTCCTATTGAGGGATATAATACATATTCTTTTGTACCAACCAATTAAATCAGAACTTATAACTGTGCACAATCTTGTCCATAATATCAATTTAGTGGTTGCTTATTTGAAGTTATTAAATTGTTTGAAAATAACTAGTTATCTTTTCTCCTATAATGTGGTGGTGGATTGGATCCAACATTGCTTTTGTATGCATGTCAGTGTGAAGATTAGTAGACTAAAAAATGCGGGTAGACTGATTTTTAGCGATGTCTACCTTTCATTATTGTAGATTTCTGCCTTAGATAAAATGACTCAGTATTTGAAGGAGAATGATCCAGCAAATCCCTTTGTCTGGCCTTTTCAGCCCTTCATTTCGATTGAGCTAGACACAGGAATACTTATGAATCCTCTCTCTCTTATCAATCTTCTAATCTTCGTCACATCTTCCCACTTACTCCTTCCAGTGTATATCCCTAGCAGAAGCTTATAGTACCTTGCTGTATTTGAATCCAGTTCAACTAGTCTGTCCCTAGCTACTTCCCGTGCAAGGGAGTCATCATGTATCTGATAAGCTCCCACGTAAGGGTAAGTGTACTTATCGGGATTGTAGCCGGAGATGCGGAGGAGGTGGTAGTCGCGGAGGATTTGTGAGGAGGTGAACAACCCCGGCATACATTACTTACAAAGTAGAATGTAATTATTCTTCAGCTTAATATAATTCATTTTCCATCTCTAAATAGAATTCTTTTCGGTATCCAAAATAATATCAACTCTTAACTCATTTCATGAAGAAAATGTGACCAATTAACCTACCAACAAAACTATTTGTTATAAATAACATCTTGTTTCTACGTTGAAAAATAAAAACATTGACTAATCTGGCTATCACTGAATTTGGTAAAAGGAATAGATTGACTAATTGAAAAATAATATTATTTAAGAATACACGTTGAATGCTAAAATTCTGTATTGAATTTTTGTTCTGTTAGTATACTCAAAAAATTGTATTTCTTCTTCTCATAAGAAATGAATCAGAAGATACGATAGAACTAGGATAATTATTATATAAGGTCTATCTAATGCTAAATGAAAAGGAGAATAATAGATCAATATGAACATTATGAGTTTTCCTGCAAAAAATCCAATTGTTGCTGATGCCGACTTTTGGGTTCCTTCTTCTTCTTCTTCTATAACCCAAGCTTGGAGAAGGAAGAGATAAGAGAGCCCTATGGATAACGTGGTAAAAAATCCCTACCACAACAATCGAATTGATTATTTTCCTACTTAAGTATACGTGAAATTTAAAAAAATTCGTGGGTATATATAAAATTTACCCTAGTAAAAAAAGTGAATATTTGAACATAAGGGCCAACCACATTCAAGTTGATGGCTTCTTGTCACCTGCGGCTAGCGCAGGTGGCAGGGGCGTTGTACCCTTAGCACACAGGTCGTGGGTTCGAATCCCACGTTGGGATTTCGACTCGGAAAATTAGTGTGGGAGCTGTGGTCTCCCTTTGAGGTAGGGTGGGAGCTGTTGTCTCCTTTGGGCTGGATGGAAGCTGTTCTTCCTAATTCTTTGGTGGAGCTGTGTCTCCAGATTTCTTTGGAGGAGTTATGTATCTCCTTATTTGTAAGAATATCTCAGAATTACAATGTAATATGTGTTGAGATGTATGTAAATATAAACCATCAAAAAAAAAGTTGATGGCTTCTTGATTTGCAGTCAAGTGCTCTACCACTGAGCTATGGACCTAGGATGCGTAGTTCATAAATAAATATGTGAATTGTTCATGCGGTTTTACATTATGGCTGCCCACGTATATACGTCGACATCCAAATTAAGGTGTATGATAAAGAAAATTGTATGTTTTTATCATTTTACGAAATATTATTATTATTAGTGTTAATGTAAATTAAGGTGTATGATAAAGAAAATTGTTTGTTTTTATCATTGTGCGAAATATCATTACTATTAATATTAGTGTTAATGTTTTTTGTGTGTATGAGAACATGCATTGTATATAACAAGAATGTAGATTTCACAAGTTACTCAGTAATCGTATATAACAAGGCATGAAGATTTCACAAGTTAATAAGTAGTCATTGAAAACAAAAGACAATCATGCAAGAACGAAGAAACAAGCTAGTTTATTATATTTATTATAAATAATAGTGTTAAAGTTTACATTTTCCAAACTTAGAAGGGTGTTTGGGAAATCATAAAATTTCTTCAACTAAAATTTTCATTTTCTGCAACTATCTTATTTTTAATCATTTTTATATTTTTCTATACAATTATTATGTTTTTCAATCATTTCTATGTTATTACTTGTATAATTATCTTATTTATTTTAATTATATTATCTTTACTCATTATCGTTGCCTATATCATATTATATTATTTTCCTATAAAAAAACTTGGACATCAAAAGCTTTATCACTTCTCTGACAACTAAGGGGGTAACTTGGGCTGGGTTAAGCCCGAATCCAACTCGCCAAACTCGATTTCTAACAACCCGAGCCTGAAGAACTCAAACCCAGTGAACCTGATCTGTAAATATACTAAGGTTAGAATTTAAGTGAACTCGAACCCGAAGAACCTTAGCTCAATTTCTATTTTATATTTATTATAAAATATATTTTTATATATAATATCTAAATAATATATTTTTATATTTTTTGTATTTTATGCTATTTATATTTATATTTAAATACATGTTTAACATATTATAATTATATTATAAATAAAGTATATTATTTTAATTTATATTTAT
>JAXCLR010000050.1:118941-144276 GCA_035584095.1 Annona squamosa | reverse complement strand
GAATAGAAGGAGAATGAGAAGAGAAACTGAGAAGAGAGAATCAGGAAAGAAGAGAACAGAAAACTCATGGTCAATAATAAATCAACAGGCATGTCTCAACCGTACTACACACTTCATGATTTATGCAGACAAAAGTTCTCCAAGATGGTAAAAAAGCACAATCAAAATGTATCAATGAAAATATGAATCTTGAATAAGTTCCTCAAAGCAGGTGTTATGATTCACATATGAAAACAACTCTATGTTTGTGTCGAAAGCATGGTGTGAATGGGATGTGGTAGATGATATCAGAATATGAGGATTTTATCTGTGTTTGTGTACAAAGTCTGATGTGAATTGGATGGGATATGTCAGAATATAAAGATTTGATCTATTCATCTCTGTTTTTGTGTAAAAATATGGTGTGAATTGGATGTGGTATGTCAGAAGATAAGGATTTGATCTAGTATGTTAGTTAAGACTTAGGTTTTTTGGAATACTGGTTATAGCCTGAAAGTGGTATAACAGTAGGCCCCATCTTTGTAACTATTTATGGTTTGTAATATTTATCATGCTAATTTTTGTCTATCATTCATGTATTTTCTGTTCGTAATTTTTTGCTGGTATATTTTTTCTTTGTGGATACTATGTACTAAGATCCCCTAATTAATAAGAGAGGAAAATCCTTATTCTTTTTATGCAGAATAAATATGATCAAGTAGCAGCCAAAGGATGAAAAAGGTTACAAAAAGAAAAAAAACTCAAAAAAGTGTCATATATTTTCCCGTGGTTGAATAGAATTTATTGGTCCATTATCAAATAAGAAATGGATTCACGTCAGTGAGCAATTCGTGTGCCTTGCCACGGGTCTCATTCATGTGCTCGCTCAGTGTTAGATGTGGGAATATTTAAGATAAATCTTTCTATCAATTTAGTTCACCATTTTTCTACCACTTCTAGCAGAGTGAAGCTTGATTAGTTTGCATTCAACCATAAGTAAAGCATTGATAAGATTACTACATCTTTAAATATGCTAAGGTGTTGAGAGTGGGTGTTCTTCTTTTTTTTTGGTAAACTTACTCCTTTACCAATACTTTGAAGACATCAGTAAATACTTAGCTTCATCATTGCCTAGATTGCATACTCTTGAATGCATGCTTAACAAGAATATATGCAAAATGTAGGGGGAGAATTATAACATGTTAGAGGTTCGGCCTATATAAGTTCGTAATTCTTGGACAAGGTCATTTTCAATAGTTGTTTTCGGATCCAACCTACAGTACTTTTAATCACCCATCAATATTTCCCATTGTTTATTATTACTATTTTTTTTGTGAATACTTGTTTACACCATTTCTATGGAATTCCTGATTTATGACTAAAATAGAGAATATTGATCTAAGCACTATTCCTCCATTTCAAGGCTAAGCGGATATATTAAAGGGATTTTTGGTGTCTAATACGATCAATTCAAGCTTTTGTATCAATGGTGTTGGAGTCTAACAATAGATCTACGGGCCATGGGAAAATTTACTTTTAGGTGAGTGCAGCCACCTCGGTAAGGCAGAATAGTCAACCTAGAGGCTTAGATTAAAATTACTACAGGTGAATGCAGTGTCCTATAGAGCGGCCAACCTAGTGGTCAGAATAAACTATTACTGTTCAGTAGTTGTGTAGTTGTGATTAGGCTGATATGACCCAAGGCAAAGAGGATATATTAAAGGGATTTGTAGTGGTCAATATGATCAACTCGAGTTTTTTATATCAATGGTCTCAAAGCTTGGTAACTAATTAATTGATCATGAGTTCGACTCTTGGGAAGGGTGACCTAGAGATCGGATTAAAATTCTTGATGAGTGAGTGTAGTGGCCCCGTTAAGGTGGAAGAGCTGATCTTGAGGTCAGACTAGAATCACTATAGGTGAATGTGGCCACCTAGTGGAAGGGCTGACTTAGAGGCTTGATTAAAATTATTGGTAGGTGAATGAAGCCATCCTTGAGGGAAAGGGCTATTGTATGGCTAGCGTTGCTAGAATGGGGCACCCAAGAAAAATGGTTACCATTGGATTAGTGTCGTTAGAGTAAGAAATTACTATGGAAAGAGCTACCATTGTGTTAGTGTTGCTAAAATAGGCTGCCATGGATGTTAACTCGCAAAGGAGGATGTATCGATACAATCCAAGGTTAAAAATATGCATTGAAGAATTTTTGGTGTCGAATATAATTAGCTTGAGCTTTTCATATCATAAGCTTAGAAGTTAGATTACGTTTAAGTTAATAATTCCATGTAAATTTTCATTCAACTAGCCAAGTTGATTGGACTGTCTATATGGTACTGCAAAACGCCCTAGTCTAAGATTTTGAATCTCTGCAACCGAATCCTATGTGATGGAGCGGCAATCAAGCTAACCATTAAAAACTAAAAGAGAAAGGAATCAAAAGCAAATCAACATAAACAACTTACAAAAAATCAGACTTTCTCAACCTTTATCAAGGAAACAATGCTCTTGTATACAATATGCATAGCTTGCTCATGGCTTTACACGACAATACCTAAGACTCCAAATTCTACACAAGTGCCTTATAAATGTAAGTCCAGGGTATGTATATATACAGATATATGTATGATATACAGAAGCTAACCACCTAGGCAAATGTCAAGTCCAAATCTGGTCATATGTCCTTGGTTCACTCATGTGAAGATGTGTCTCACACATCTCACATACGTCAATATGCCTGCTAAACATGTCTAGCTTCTCCTCACATCATGAGGGAAAGGGTGGATTGAGTGCTTCCTTTCTTAAGGGAAGCGGCTTCGTCATCTTGGACATGGTCCATGTCTTGTCCACATGTGTGCTATATAAGTGCCATAGCATCATTGCCACATCAGCACTACTCGACAACCTTCCTTGCTCAAGCTCACTTAGCACTAGCATAATTGTGCCTGCTTAACAAGGTCTCAATACATTGATGCTTGAACCACAGTGTGCATGGCTGATGTGATGCACATCCTTAGTATGCACCATTTTCATAATGCATCTTGCGTCCATGATTTCACCTTGGCAGAGCTTCACCATCCATCTAGGACTCATCTTTGTCTTCTTAAGAATCATAATCTATGTTTAGAATTGCTCACTATGTGCAAGTAAGCAGCGCGTGTAGGCTGTTAACTCCCTCCTTCATTAAATAGGAATTGAACACTTCGTATACAATTTTATTTCTCCTTAGTGGGGTCAATCTCCCAACTCTTTAGCAAAAATAATTAGTATTATTATTGCATAGTCATCAAACACTTAGGATGGTTGAAGCCTTTGGTCCTTCTGTCAATCTATGATTGTTTCCACCACTTGAACCTTAGACAAGTTACAACTTACACGTGCAAAGGTTTTGGACTTTTTCCACTAATTGAACTAATTACTATTTTTTTTTATACAAATTACTATCTTGTTTTAGTTGGTCAGTAGTTATGGATTTTTCTTAATTGTATCATGGGGAAATACTCCTGCGAAACCAGTTGCAAAATTTGACCTTTAACTTTTTCCTTTTTTTTTTTGTTTTTGTTTTTTCCTTCAGATCCAAGCTGTGTGTTATATTCTCTTCCTGTAAATATTTTTATGATATAAAAGATTTGTTTATAATTCATGGCAACTTCTATAGAAGTTTTCAATGAAGATGATCTTTTATAATATGTAGCTGAAATAAATAGATTGAAATACAATCAATGGCTTGGATCTAAATAAAGATTTCAAAAAATTTACAGAACCCCAAAGGTCTCAAGTTGTTACTAGTTTCATGGAAGTTCCCTTGTATCATGTTGGATATACATTATCATGCAGAGAAACAAACATTCGGTTATTTATACAGTTACTTATTGCAAATGATTGTATCTCTGATTTTTGCTTTATGTGGTCTGGAAAAATAAGGTGCTAGTTTTTTTTTTTTCTTGGTCTTCCATATCAAGACGATTACTGCAAATTCTTATGTTTCCAGGGGAGAGGCAAAATGCTGGTATAGTGTACCTGGTAATGAAGCCCATGCTTTTGAGCAGGTACTTTATCAATTTGTCTTATGTTGATCCTGGAATGCTGTTTTGTGTTGCATTTGCTGGTATCTACAGTTCTCTGATAGGTTCTGTTGGAAATTCTTTGCTGTCTAGAATTTAGAATTTGTTCTGAATTGGATCATCTGGTTGACTTCCTGTTCAGAAATTTCTTTTTTCAGATTTCATGAAAACGTTCAAAATGGATATGAGCTATTTTTAAATTCAATATCCTCAAATTACCATGGGTATGGTAATCATTGTTCTAATGTTGAAATGGACCTTGGACATGATTTATTTTCTTCTATTAAATTGGGATCATATTTTATGCATTCAGCCATTCATTCTTGTTGGATTTTGAATGTTTGTCTTGTTGCAATGCATTTTCATGGAATCGCGTAAAAATGCTTGGATGATATATTTTTTTTTTCTTCTGAAAGTCTTTCTTTTACCTCACTGAACATGGTCATCTAAGTATCTATGGCATTGTCCGCATGGTTGTTTCCTATGGTGCTTCTCCTGCTTAGAACTTGCTCTGGGGTTTCAGTTTGGAGTCACAGTCTTTTGACACTTGTGATTGTTTCAAGAAAGCTCCTGGCTGCTCAAGTTGAAAGAGTTCTTTTCATCAACTTACGTGTTTGTGCTCCTTTCTGGATTCAATGTCCCATTGGAATATTGGATCAGTCCATTGTTGATGTTGATGGTGCCTTTATTTTCTTGAAGCTTTGTTGCACTTGCTCACGTGATTTCCATTTTATTTATTTGTTCTTGTGTTGTAATTATTCTCAACTATGTTCAGTGGCCCTTTCTAAACTTCTGATCCTCATTACATAATTTAATAGCATATATTCTCCATATCCAGGTTATGCGAAAGACCCTCCCTGATCTATTTGATGCACAGCCAGATCTGCTTTTTCAGCTTGTTACAATGCTGAATCCATCTGTTTTACAAGAGCAAGGTGTTCCAGTGTATGGTGCATTGCAGGTTGGATTTAGTGCCACATTTGATTTGTAGTAGTCTTGTTTTCTCTGAAGCTTTTAGTCAAACACATTTATCCCAAAACTAGAGAGACGTGGGTGGGCCAGGAGTTCTTTTCCTGCTAGGTAACATGGCCAGTGTTTGAACCTTGGCAAGTTTACACGCACAAATGGATCACTATTGGCTGAACCAAACAGTGGAATCTGATGTGAATTGATTTTCGTTGTAATGGGATTAATTTTCGCTGTTAATCTTTGAAATTTTCACTTCTCTGGAATGCTTAGCAGCCGTAGTTGTAGGTGGGTCATGGGTTACTTATCTATGTTTGACTAACATTATTCTATCTACTAATCACATGTTTTTGCTCTTTCAGGAGCCTGGAAACTTCATAATCACCTTCCCTAGGTCTTATCATGGAGGTTTTAATTTCGGTAAGTATTTATGTAGGCTAGACTACACTTCAAAGAGTAATTAAAATCATTGTCTTTGATTGTCGAAAACTCAGTTGTTCTTTCTGGAAATTTCTAGGTTTAAACTGTGCGGAAGCTGTGAACTTTGCTCCTGCAGACTGGCTGCCTCATGGAGGCTTTGGGGCAGAGCTTTATCGGCTATACCACAAGGCGCCTGTCTTATCACATGAGGAACTTCTTTGTGTCCTTGCCAAGGTCTCCTACTTTTTTCTCTATATTTCTTCTTTTATCTTGCATCCTTCCCAAGTTCAGTTCTACTATTTAAGTTTTGAAGACTTGTTTCTGACTGGCATGTATGACTCTTGAATTTGAATGTTCTGCTTGAGCAATCATATTATAGAATGTAGATTCATGCGATGTTTTTGATGACCATGGACCACGTGATTAACCAATTATTGAAATGGAAAGCCTTTTGTTCTTCACATCTGTTACTTCTATTGGTGTCATTTTGATGTTATTTTAATAATTTCTTAAAGGAGATGATCAAGTTTGAAAAAAAAAATGCATAAAAACCAACGGAAAAGAAATTCTACGTAGCTCTGGAGCTAGCATACAAGACTCCTGGAATTTGAATATGATGAAGCAGATACCTAGAATAGTGTTTATGGAGTCTGGAATTTCTTTATTTCTACTTTTAAAATTGTTGAGTACTTTTTGTTTAATGTGCTTTTACAAAAGATCAAGAAGAGAGTGCGAAGAAGTGCCATCCTTGACCTTTTAATGTTTGCGTCTTTTAATTTGTCGGAAGCAGCTTTTTCCAATCCTTACAATATCCTTTTGAAGAGGTTACTATTTTTTTCCCTGTAATATTCTGTATTTCTAATGTTTCCTCTCTTCTGTTACCTCCTGTGGGGCATGGATTGTATTTGCTTGATTTCTATTGTTGTGATTAATCTGGTAGGGTAGTTGCAGTAGCAATGTGTTACCTTACTTGAAGGAGGAAGTCTCTAGAGTATTCATGAAAGAAAAATTCTGTAGAGAGAAACTTTGGACAAATGGAATCGTCAAGTCTTCTCTGATGTCTCCTCGCAAGCAACCTGAGTATGTCGGTACAGAAGAGGTATTTAACAGAGATTTTTATTTTTCTTATGGCCATTGCTTCAGGCACTAAAAGAAATGGTATATAGTACTAAATACTGATACCTGACAATCTTGCAGGACCCTACATGCATTATATGTCAGCAGTATTTATTTCTTTCGGCTGTTGTGTGCAGCTGCCGACCATCTGCTTTTGTCTGTTTGGAGGTATAGCCTGTCAGCATGAGCAGATGCTTACTTTGATATGTGCAAATTTCATTTACTTGGACTGCTCATTTATCTTTTTATCTATCTTTGTCAAAAAAAATTTCCCTTTTCTGTTTTTGTTTCTCATCGAGCAAGTATGATAAGAAGGGATGCAAGAAGCAGCAAGCACATGAATATCATTTGGTTCCTTCAATAGTGATGGCCTTTACCCAGCTTGGGAAAGCTGGGTTTATAAAATACCTAGAAGTCATCTTTTATATCCTGGTTATCTTTTTACACAATCTAATGAACTTTGCACTTGAAAGCTTGTGAACCCACATCAATTTTTTTGCATAACAGAATTTTAGGTGAGGAATTGATTCTTCAGGCCTTTATGCACAACCTTTGCTTATAATGAAAATAATAGGAAAAAAAAAACTGTATGGTCCTTAGTTTTTCTTTAATTATGTTTTCAGATAGGGCTTTTCTTTTCTTTCAAGTGTAGAGGTCCAGCTCATACTTACGCTTCATTTGGCCCCACTTTTCAAGGCTAGCTTTGGCTTCTAAGAAGTCTGGTATTCACTTCCATCGGAAGCAGTATTTTAAGCTTCACAAACGCATGCTTTTTCCTCCTGAATTGCCACAAAAAACAGTGAAATTGCCAAGCCTTGCCAAACTAGTCATTCAATTTCTTGTGGTAGCTTGGGTAAAATCATGGAAGCTCCCTACAAATATGTAGCAGCTAAGGCATCCTTACTATTAAGCTAGCCCCTGTAAGCTTCTTTTGAAGCTGGGTCAGAGGTGTTTTCATCAGCTGGAGATAGGAATCAATGTTGCTACTCTAATGGACTGGAGGACTATCTTTGTTAGAAACATCAAAGCAGAGTCTTGAAACAGATCCAGGTTAAAAATTCTTAGTGATATGTATGGCTGCCCAAAAAAAAGTCTCTTCAATGATAGGGGCTTCTAGTGTGAGGGAAGGTCTTTCCCTGTTATTCCAATGAGGGATGATGATGGACACCAAGCTGACAAATTGCATTCCATTCATCAAGAGGCTTTGAGATATGACAGTTCAGTTTCCGATGGATACTTCTACCTCCGTAAGAAGATGGGGAATATAGTAATGCCTTTCTTTCTGACCACCAAACAAAGCCTAAGTACTTCTCCAGCACATCGTGGCATTTTCCTCATATAGGAAGTTTCAACTGCATCTTTGTACTATTTGTGCACAAGAGTGATGGATATTGAAGCCACTTTGAATTGTTCATGCTGATTTCACAATTTGAAGAATTTTCAGGGGCCTGATTTCTTGGTTGATGTGATCAGAAATAGTTTTGCACGTTTTGTTGCACTCTTCTTTTAGCCTGTCATTTGTTTTGCATCGTTTTTCCTTGGTGGGCTATGTGTTTTAGGATAAAATGAAATTATTGCCTAGTTACATTTGTTTTATTTTTCTGTGGTGCAGCATTGGGAACACCTTTGTGAATGCAATCCCAGCAAACATTGTCTTCTATATCGGCAAACACTAGCAGAACTTAGTGACTTACTCTGCAAGGTTACTCCTATTTCTGTGGGTCCTTCGAGCTCAGAGGTGGCAACCAAACGTGTGAATTGTCTCAGTGAAATTTCAAGCTGTGATCAGTCAGATGCTTTAATTAAAAAGGTCTATCCTGCCTTTTTCTTCTTTCGAAAGAATCTATTTTATGTCACTTGGCAAAATTGCTTTGTATTCTAGTCTGGCCTTTGTATTCTTCACAAAGAATTTAGTTTGTGCCACATGGCAAGATTTTTCATTTATTATTTTACAAAATCACTCTAGCTTACTGTCACTATTCTGGTTAGAAAGCATTTCGAAAATGGTGTCTGGCATGATCCTTTAGAATGTGGAAATATTGTCCTTTCAGTTTTCTAATTCTATGATATATATTTCTCAAAATGTTCGTTCTATTCAATTAACATATTTATTCACCAAATTGGAACTTTGCCTTGTTGCTATATCAAGTATTGCACCACATGTTGCTTTTATAGAACTTTCACACCTCCCTTCCTAGCAGTAATAGATGTGAATAGTACCCATTATTTGGCTTGCTCTACTGGTACAAGCCCAAGCATCAAATCAACACAATGTTGGATAGTTCTTTACTGTTTGACATTCATCGAGTGATCTATGTTTCTATACACAATTGCTATACCTCAATTAAGTACTATCCTTACAAAAGCTGATATATTTATGTTTGTTGAATTGTCCTCCTTCGTCAGGAACTGGCAATTGTATACATCATGAGAAAGTAAAAGAATTAAGCTTTCTATCTGATTTTTCAGTAAAGAAAATCCTTTATGCTCATTTTTGGTTGATCAGTAGTCGCTGGAATTAATGGACCATTCATTAGATGCCAGTTTAAAACATCAGTGACAGACCTGTTGGCGCATGCCATTTTTATCCATTCATTATTCAATCAAGTGAGTATGAAAATTTGCTGCGCCGAGATTATTAAAAAAAAAAAAAAAAACCTGTGTCTGTTCCAGATGGCCCCTGTTGTTTTTTCCCCGCTCATTCCATCAAATTTCTTAGGTACAATATTTGCCAATGATTGAAAGTTATGATCATTTTACTCTTGTATCTGGTCAAGTTTCAGCAGTAAACTTTTTGGTAAGCAGCAATGTATATATCTGAAAACTCATGGTTGGATGAAAACCCAAAAAATGTTAGTGGGTGGACTGGTCTCTTTTTTTTTTTTTGTCGTGAGGTGGAGGCATTTTCAAGCTTGTTTTGGGAGTTTATCTATTGATCAAGTGAGAGCATAGTAGAAAGGGATGTTAGAGGCCAATGGTCATCAAGATTCTCTTCCAAGACCAAGAGCAATGATATTGGCATGCTCAATCACAGTTGTGGTTTTGAGTTTAAAAAAGGGCAAATAAAAAAAAAATAGCGGCGATGAATGGGCAGCCAGTTGTTCATGGCTTAGTTTGAGCTTTGCAGCATCGCTATGGAGATCAGGCAGATGTACCAGTTATCCTTGTTTAGTTGTTGAACTGGTGTGAGGATGGAAGAACTGGGACTGCAGTGGCGGCTAAGTGTTCTGCTGGTTATTTTGAGGAGAAAGAAATGAAAAGCCATACCCTTCTAAGTTGTTAGTTGTTTTCTTGTTTCCCAGTTGGTTCCTTATTTGTAATCCAGTAAGTTATATTGCTGTCGTTCTCATGCAAATTATTTATCTGGGTAGCTTAATGGGCTGTATTCTTGATGTTCTGCAATCTATGTTGCTAGTGGCATATTTGTGTGTCTTTCTTTCTTTCTTCTTGATGTTTTACCATCTGTCTGGCTAGTTTCATGATTGTAGGATTTTCTTTCTTTCTTTCTTCCTCTTTCAGTGCTTTCTCTGTTGGTCTTTCCATTGACATGAGACAATATATCCTAGTACAAGGTGGTCATGGTACCTACAGAAACTTCTTTCCCACTGCTTTCACTGTGAGCCTTTCCATTGACATGAGAATATATCCAGGTACAAGGTGGTCATGCTTCCTACAAACAACTTGCTGAAGATTGGATTTCTACTACTCGCCAAATTTTTGAGGTGCCTTTCTGTGATAACGCATGCATTAATGCCCTTAAGGAAGCAGAACAGTTTCTCTGGGCCGGCCATGAAATGGATATGGTATTACTCTAAACTGATTAATTCATTTCATTTTAGCATGTTGTTCGAGATCACCTTTAGCATGGCTATACAATGCGATGATGATGATGTTATATGTGTCATCTCAGTTCTAAATTATTCTTGATATTTCACACAGGTTCGTTGTATAGTAACTGACTTGTTGAAAGCTCAGAAGTGGTCCATGGATGTGAGAAACTGTCTATCAAATGTTGAGACTTGGTTGCACCAGCGAAATGGCGATAGAGGGAAAGTATTGTTCACTGATATAGTAGGCTTGCTACATGTTGATTCATTACCCTGCATCGAGCCTGGATATACTAAATTGAAGGTTCATATCAGAGCAGTTGGACATTCCTTATTTCCACTCCATGAATTGGTTTTTTCATCAACTGATCAGTTCAACTTGTGCAGGCCTTTATTGAAGATGCAAGTAAATTGCTAGCTGAAGTAAAATCTGTTCTTTCATCTCATACATGCACCACGGTAATCTCTTGCAAATATTTGGATTATTTTCACAGTGGAGGCAGTTGATGGAGCAATCACTGATGGTTTGTGTTTTGCACTGATATGCCAATCATTGCATGTTTCATGCCAATCCAGTGGGTTGTGGTTGTTTTTTGCCCCCCACTTCCATTGTGTCAATGATGACATGGGTTGGTGGGTGTTTTCTTTTCTTCTTTGTATTCATTTTCATGACTGTATGACTTGACTAACCACCAGCACCACCACCATCGAACTTTATGCTAAGATTATTAGGTTTAGTTACATGAATCCTCTTATGCCATTGGACATTGTCATGGACCATTGTGTAGTCCAATCTCGGTTTCAGTTCCTTTGCTTGTCTTAATGCATATAATTAGTGCTGCTTTTGTGCTTTGTTGCGCATGGACAAAAAACGACCTAAATTATTTTGAATGTTTTTTTAATTTTGGTTCTTTTCCTTTTTTTAAAATTTGTTTTATCCTCAGATAAGCTATGGTTGTAGACATATTATTCCTCATGACTTGATGCAAACATCCAGCTATTGTTTATTTACTCTAATAATCATATTCATTGTTGATTGTGTTGTAATTTTGCTGTCATAATTGTTTTTGAAGAGGGGGTAAAAAGAAGAAATTGTTTTGGATTCAAAGCTTCCTCAGAACGTTTCGCTGTTCAGCATTAACTAGATATTTCAAGTATCTCTTGAATGATCATATGTTCTGTAGAATTTTGGAATCTGTGGTTTTATTTATGTGCATGGCAACACAAATAAAATTTGGGAACTGCTGTTTTTCGAGTAACCTCAAGTTTGGATTTTATTCTTGCTCATGAGAATTGAATATTCTATTTTTCATGTTCATTTCAACTTCAGGTTACTGCTTTGGAGGCATTATATTCTCAAACCGTTGACCTCCCTATTCTCTTGGACGAAAGTGGGGAATTAGCAAGGGAGATATCTTCAGCGAAGGTGCAGGGGCTATTTTCTTGGTTTACATGCATGTGCATCTGATTAATTCGCAATATTGTTAATAAATGGAGGGATTATTGGTATATTACTGATAAATAGTATTTTTTAATAGCTGTTATCTTTCATAATCATTATCTTATTGCTATATTATGCAAATTGAATTTTTTGGCAATTAATTGTCCATATTTTTTTGTATGTAATGGATGATATGAATCATAACATTGTTGCCAGAAGACAATATCATCATCATCATCTGAAGAGAAAATAATATGGATTAAAACTAAATAGATTGTCTTCTTGATAATATCATGAATGATATTTCTCTCTTAGCCTGTCAGTTGCAAACTGGTTTAGAGTAAATTAAGGGTGCATTTGTTCAACTATAAAACTTTTCAAACTAAAATTTTTCACTCTCAACTACTACCTTATTTTTTAATTTTTTTTTCCACATCTTCCACAACTACTCTACTTTGAATCATTTCTACACAACTGCTCATACAACTAACCCGTCTATCTTATGTTTATTCTTTTTACACATCGTTACCTATTACATCACAACGTTTTCTCCCATTTCAAAAACTTTTCATCCAAAAGTGTTATTACTTCCCAAACACACCCTAAATCATTAGAAAAATGAGTTGTTGTTACACAGGATAGCCAGTATGATTGAACAGTTACACAAGGCTATTCATAATATCAGCTTTATATGAAGGATTCCTCCACATGTTCTACAGAAGATCTATTAGGTCCTACTTACCTAGTAGTTGTATTTCATGGCGTTTTTTCTAACCTAAGTAAACTGGCAATGATATAGTAACTCCTGCATATAAAATATTCTTATCTAAGATAAAATCTACCTAAGCTTGAATTCCTCTTCATTTGGCCTTCTTGCGAATTTGTCGTTGACTATGATTTCATTAATTTACAATGTTTATTGAAATCAGCTGTATCTATGCATTATCTTACGCTTATTTATCTTGCTTTTTTTCAAAAAAAAAATTTGTTTGGATAAACTTCTGTTGTTTGGATTTAGGTTTGGCTGAGTAATGTAACAGAACACATTGTTTGCAAGAAGCCTATAGCACTTGAAGTTGAGGTCCTCGACAAACTGAAATCTGAGGTGATAATGTTAATATGCAAAAGCTTTATGATTTAGTGTAGTTCACTGTGTTTTTCTCTTGCTTTTGTGTTTTGAACTTCATATGTTTCATAGATGTCACAGCTTCGTGTTCGGCTTCCTGAAATGGATGTACTTCTGGGGCTTCTGAGGGACATCGATTCTTGGAAAGCCCGTTGCAATGAGTTCCTGATGAGGCCCATTACTCTGAAGGTTAGCATTTAACAATATCAGGAACTCTCTCCCCTCCCTCCCTCCCTCCCTCCCTCTCCCTATTAGCACTTCGTTCTGTCCCTTTTTGAAAATTTGTTATTATGCAGGACCTTGAAATATTCCTTAAAAATGCGGGCAATTTCAATGTTAGCATCCCAGAGTTGAAGCTTCTGAAAAAGTATCATTCTGATGCTCTATCATGGGTTAGCCGTTTTGAAGAAGTTATTAAGAACATTCAGGATCGTGAGGATTATGATGCATTAGTTAAGGAACTAACTGGCATTCTGGAAGCTGGGGAGTCATTGAGAGTATGCGGTTGGTCCCATTGTCTCAATGCACATCGCTTTGTTTTTATTTCACATTGATGATCTGTTGAATTAATACCAAGGTTTCTTTTCTTTTTACCTTGGCCTTCAGCTGATCTCTTCTTGTTTTCTTTTTGTTTCCCTTTTCTTTTCTTACCTCAAAACAGTTGATCAGTTGCCTCTTCTAAAGGAAGAATTGAGGAAGTCGCATTGCAGAGGAAAAGCTTCTGAGGTATCAAAATTCATGTTCACTTTTCGTAATTCACCAAATTGTTAGTTAGAATTTTTTATTTATAGAGTTTTTAATTTGTTCTTGCCTTCCCTTCCACACCATTTGAAGTGGTCAGATGACTGTTGATTGGAATTTCGATCAGGCCAAAATTGAATAGACACAGGCTTCAAGAAATGATCATGTGCACTCCCAAGTAACTTTTGTTTCTGTGGTCATATGCCAGCAATGTGTGCTTTGGCTATGTTGACAGCAACACAAACTGCAATTTTGGTCTAGCTGGCTTTCATTTTCATAAAGCTGTTTCTCATGTTTGGGTGATTTGGTTCGTGTTGACTTAATCTCTGGGTGCAGTATATAGAAGCTTGAGTTTGCTGATTTCTTGTGGGGAAAAAACCTGCAATTTGGGTATAGCTGGATTTCATTTTTATGTTCTCATGTTTGGGTGACTTGGTTCATGTCGATTTAATCTCCACGTGCAGTACATAGAAGTTTGAGTTTGTTGATTTCTCGATTAGCAGATCATCTTTATTCCAGTCAACTCCTAATATGTTGATTGATAGGACTTGTTTTTACTACGGCTCAAGTCCTTATTATTTCTCAATCCAGTTAGCTGGTGTACAGCTGAATTCTGATGACAATAACTTATGCACTTTTTCTATACATTTGCAGGCACTGAAGACGAAAATGCCACTGGAGCTTATAAAGGAACTAATGGAAGAAGCTGCTTTGTAAGCTTTTCTGTCTTTTCGTGCATATATATAAAGTTCAGTTTGATGGGTGCACTTACTATTTCATGATCATTGTTAATGGAAAATAACTTTTACAGCTTACATATTACAACAGAGAAATTATTTATTGATATCTCTGGAATACTAGAGGCAGCTAGTTCTTGGGAAGATAGTGCTAGACGTCTTCTTGGATGCATGGGTCAAATGTCCGAGTTTGAGGAGGCACTAAGGTTTCTTATTCTTCCCCTTGTGGCTTGTTGCAGTCTTACAGACCTCTGTGATCATCTCCTGCTTCATTTTATTTATGCATTTTAGGCATGCCTTATTTCAGGGATTCAGAAGGGATATTTGTAATTCTCCCTTCACTCCAGGATGTGAAGGAGGCTTTGTCTATGGCTGAGTCATGGACAAGGGCTGCTCAACCATTCCTTAAGTCTGCTGTTTGTTCTGGACAGGCTATGGATCCACCTCTTAAAATTGATTCTCTGAAGGTTTGCGATGTTTCATAATTGTGGTTTGTCTTTTTTCAGAGGGTTACTTTTATGCTCACAGGCATTTTTTTTTTTTTTCAGGAACTACTCATCCAATCAAAGCTTTTGAAAGTATCCTTGAAATCACCAGAGATGCTTCAGAGAATTGTGAAGAAGGTCGAGGAATGGGTGGTTAATTCCTGTTCTTTGCTAGAACGTTCAGATACTTTGTCTAATATCCATGACATTGGTTTGCATATTGCAAATGGATTCTCTACAAAAATTGAGGCACTAATTAATGAAATGGATGATGCTATTCAATCTGGCCTAGCATTGGGCTTTGATTTTTATGAGATACCAAAGTTACAAAACGCTTCCTGCATGCTAAAATGGAGTTTGAAGGCCCTCTCATTTTGCTTTACGTCACCAACGATTAAGGTAAAATACATTTAACTCAGTACACAGTTCTTAGTTTTGTTCTTGACTTATGTTTCTAGAATTGCAATTATAAATTTTTTTGGATGCCTCTTAAAATTATAAATGATGTGCACAAACATTGGCCAAAAAAAAAAAAGGATTTTGAAGTTCATTTTTGGCTGACAAAATAACAGTTTAAAATCTGTTCTCATAAAGCATTCAGGCTGGATCTTACTTGTGGAATTCATTATATATGCTGTGTTGGTAACTGTTTGACATGATTATTGCAGGAGGTCGATAACTTGATACTGGATATTGAGCTACTTCCTACTACCTATGTTGGCTGTTCTCTGGTTAGTTCATTAATTGATGGTATTAGATGGCTTAGGCAAGCCCTCCTGGCAATTCCTGAGCCTCATAGTTGCCAAAGATGCCAGCTTAAGGATGCTGAGTTAGTTTTGGAAGACGCACAGGTAAATGGTTTGACAATCATGTAGGTTAAAACCTGGGCTGCATTTAACTATAGAACTGATAATCATGCTTGTCTTCGCTGTTTTCATTATTTGCAATAGTCAATCCTTTTGTTATGAAGATAGTTGATTTCCTTGATCACTTGGATGTTGCAGAGAATCAAAGTTCCCTTTCCTGAAATGGTGGATCAACTTGCCAATGCTATTGAGAAACATAAGTGAGTTCTATGATTGTGCTGGAAATGTATTACCCTTGCATCTTGTTTATCCATTTTTAGTCGAATGCTCTATTTTGTATTTTTTGGGGTCTCTGATGCTGAATAATTAAAATTGACTGGCAGCTCACTCCTGTCTGTATCGTACATATAAATGTACATATGTTCTCTACCTTTCTTTATTTTATGTCCTTTTTTCGCGTTAGATGTTGAGAGAAACTCCCCCTTCAACTTCACACACGGCGCAAGAATCTTAGTACTTTGGAGTGATTCAATTTCTAACTTGGATTTTCTTGTGTATCCCACATGCAGAAATTTTTTACAGAATAAATTTCAAAAAAAATTTCTTCTTCTGGAATCACCTTCCATGATAAGCGCCGCTGACATTGGTCAGAATTCTAGTGGGCCTTTATTTATTTTCAGAAGTAATTGTGGGCAAGACTTGCCTAATGGTTCATTTGTTGCTATCTTTTTCAGAAAAAGAAAAAGACAGGCTGTTTTCAACATTACGTTCATTGATACTATTTTAATGTCAATGAAGAAGTGTGTCCTCTTCCTAGGCTGTGACACTGCTAGCATGTTTACCTATTGATTATTTCCCTTCATGCCCTCTTTGCCAACAGGTGTCTGGAAACCAAGTGTGGTTGGAAGAAATGGATTTGATGAAAGATTGCATTTGATTTATTTGGTTAGATGGAAGGACAATAAATTATGTATATGTTGTGTATGTGGGACGTTTTGAGGACCCTATAAGCGAAATGAAAAATAGTCTCGTTCATTATCTAATTAAACTGTGTTAAGGTATAGCTCATTAGATTATTATATTTTAAAATTAACAGGCAATTTATCTGATCTAGGAATAAGATACGTGATATATAACATGCTTTGGTGTAACCTGGGTTTCTCTTGAAGTGTTTCTTGTAACCTTGTGGATGGGGCCCATTTTGATGACAAAATCAAAAACCAGCCTTTTACATTGTTGAATATCATTAGTTTGTCACGGGACCAAAAATATCTTGATTAGAAGTGTGAGTGGGTCATGTTTGCTTAAATATATATTTATGTATAAATTATAAAAAAAAATGCATAGATTCATTCTTAGATGCATTAGAATGTAGTAATACTTAATAAAATCACATAGGAACCTTTGCATTTGTTCAGGTATCTTATGCATGTTGGTAACTAAATTTAATGACATCTATCTTTGAGAATATCTGCAATTATATTTGAAGTCTAACTTTAAGCATGCATGTCATCAACTGGAATGCAGGTCCTGGCTGGTGCAAGTGAATGTTTTCTTCAATTCTGAATTAGGGAAACGATCTTGGACCTCACTGAAGCAATTGCATGTAAGATGTGTTTTAATTTTTAAATATGCTGTTGTGTCTTTGGATCAGCTGTTTTAGCACAGACCTTAACAATGATTCCAGATGTGCTTATCAGAACTTCAATCTACCATCCTTTTGGATATTTTTTTCTTCTGGTGATAGAAAGAAATTTCAATCTTGATTTTATGATGTTTAACTTGTGATATATGCAGTAACTGTTTAAATTTCTGATACATGCAATATGCTGGATCATTTAAACGATCAGGGATAACTGGAGATAATACTTCCAATTATTATTATTTTAAAAAAAAATTTTAAAAAGCCTGTGGGGAACATGCATGGGGAGGCAATTGGTGTTAGGATATGATCGGTTTTAGATTGCTAGCAGGGCAGATTGTGTAGGTCAGTTGGGCCACCAATATTTAAGGGAATTAGTCAGGTCGGGCTTTTGGTTTGATCAACTTAGTCTCTATTCTCATTTTCTAAGGTTTCGACCTAAATTGGATTTAGGTAATCAGTGAATGAAGACTATATTGGTTAGATTTTTGTGAGTATTTATATCCATGTAATCAGTAGAGAATATTTCTTAATGAATTCTGATTAGGTGAATTCGTGATTTGATAAATATTAGGAACATATATCTGCTTATCTGCTTCTTAAGATAGGTTTGGATCTGTGAATTGATTAATTGCTTATTAGGTATTTTCTTCCTGATTATTTAATAATTATGAGTAAGTAACAAAATAGTGATAATAATTATCAAAATATTATGATGTTTTTGTTGGGGCTTTCGCGGATTTAACCTCGTAAGTTTGTGAAGTAGCTTACCAAACCTTGATGTTTAAATTTTAGCAAATCTTACCCTGACAGATACAACATCAATACGGTTCTTTCTTTCTACGTCAGTTTTTTTTGTCGTGATTTCCTTTTCTGCCCTCACATTCATTTTTGTTGATCCCTTTTTGCCCTCGCATTCTATGGGCTGTTCTCTGTTTTGTTTCCTTTGTTTGCCAGTGTGTTTGGTGTACACGTAGTACAGAAGATGTGACCTACATGAAGTTGATAAAATAAAATAAACATGATATTATATGAGAAGATACATGAAATGATTATAATATAAAAAATAATAATAAAATGTAGGATAACTAAGATATGGACATTCAATTTTTATAAATATTACAGCTCTCGATTTGGAATGTGGAGTTTGAACTTTAATAAATGAATGAGAATAAAAAAAATATATTAATTAAAATTTCATAAAAAATTATCTAAATTATTTGATTAATTAAATTTATACCCACTTCGATCTATTTTTTTTAAAATTAATTTGAATTAAAGATTCGCAAAAAAATTTATTTTATCCCAATTTTCCATCATAAAAACTGTTCACAAAATAAAATTTATTGAAAATATTTTATAAATTAGTTTTATGCCCACTGCAATTTTTTTAGAAATTAATCTAATAAAGATGCACAAAAAAAATTATCTACGTTACTTTATTTTTCTGCAAATTTAATTTTTTAGGTTTAAAATTATCCTAAATCAAAGATTCATGAAACAAAAATTATCAAAATTATTTTACAAATTAAATTTGTATCGACTTTGATTTTCTATTTTTAAAATTCTTCTAAATTAAACATTCAGGTTAATAAAATCAAAACACACACACACACAGGTATTGCTTCTATGCAACTAATTTGCATCAAAATTTTTCATGTAACCTCATCTACTAGCCCACCTTGAGAAGAAGTCAAGAACTTAGCAACCCAATGCATTTAGAATCATTTATTTGACTAGGAAACAAATTTTCGTCCAGAATCAAAGATGTGGATGGGCCCTATTTGAAAAATGCGCAAAATCCATACAGTAAAATTGTTATCAATTTTGAAGTTTTATGTTCAACATTTAAATTATCTAAAGCATCATTCCTATGCGGGTAAATGACTCTATAAAGGATTATTATGTTGTAGTGCATTTGTGAGTTGATTGAAACATGTGTATCTATATGTATTTTGGTTTGATCTGTTGACAGAAGTTTCTGTTGATCTAGGTTAAAAAATGTTTTTTCGTTTTTTCATTTTTTTCATGAAAATTGTCCCAAGTGTAATTAATATTCATATACTAAATTGTACAATTTTTGGGTATATATATTTTTATTTTAAAAAAGTAATAGTTTGAGGGGTATTTAAGTTGTTTCATCCCAAAAATTATTGATTTTTGAAAATAAAAAATATACATATCTAAAAATTGTAAACTTTGTTGTATGAATTAAATGCATTTGTGAAAACATTTTCATGAAAAAATAAAAATACAAATATGCCTTTTAGAGTGGGCTAAATAAGCTCCTGCTTGCATAGGCTAACAGGATCATGGACCATATACATTCTTAAGCAAATCCGGCCTAGGCTAGACTCCAATTGAGATGACTTTTGCTTGCGTCTAAAACAAATGATGTTGAATAATATGATCAGTTGGATTTTGGTTCCATCAACAGGATGTGCCCCATCTATGGGGTTACATGAGAAAATTAATGTAACTCAGTTTACAGAGAAGCAAGATCCTTTATATATTTATTATAATTCATCGAAAAAATTTTGATTTGCCAATTTATTGAAAAATTTTTCATTTCCATTTTATAATTTTGTACCTTACTGAAAAATTTTTTAGCAAAAAAAATGTGTTCTGGCCACGGAAGCTGATATATTCTTATCTACTGGGCAACCAAACATTGGGATGCAACTACTTAACATTGAAGCTATATTAATATGAATTTGTTTGTGGAGTCACAGATGGCACCTTGGTGGTCCATCTCATGCTATTAATTATTAATATATGGGCATCATTACACGTTTGATATTCATTTCTTGACCATTCTAATGCAGTCAACGATCACCCTAGAACAAGTTTATTCAAGTTGTCACTAAAGCCATGTCTTCCTGGTTTACTTGCTGTCTCTTTTGTAAGTTACAAAGGTCATTTATTTGATTCATTGATTGTGGTATGAATGTGAAGCAATCAAAGAGCCTTCATTGCCTTGTTCCTGTGATTTTTCATAGCTGTGATTGTTCTTACCCCGTTCCTTGCTAATGGCAGTAAATGCCAATCATACCTCCAAAAGGCTGTGTGATTAGCTACTTTTATGATTAGTAGCTTTGTGCTTAACTGAAATTGCACAAAGTTGTTTCCTTTTTTTATGTGAGATTGAGTAATCATTTTGCTAGTAATGGTAATTTGTCAAAATTATGTTATCCTATTTTATTTGGCTAATTGTTTCAGGAACTTGGGCAATCTGATGCCTTTAACAGCCCAGAACTGGAGAAGGTTTCATCTGAGATTGGTAGGGTTCAGAAGTGGTTTATGCGTTGCAAGGACATCGTGAGCTATTCAGATGGTGACCTTTATTCTCTGTCCAGTGCACTCTTGAAGGTTCAATAGTTTCCTCATTTCTGCTTAAGACTATGAGATCTTGCTTCATTTAACCAGTCATATTCTTGAAACATTATTGCCATTCCTTGATAGTTGAAAGACACCCTGGATAGAGCTTTATGCATATATCACAATCCCAGATGCTGCAGCACAAATGCTTTTTGCATATGCTATTCCAATGGAGATCAAAATGCTGTAACTTGCA
The DNA here is from genome assembly GCA_035584095.1 of Annona squamosa. NCBI lineage: Eukaryota > Viridiplantae > Streptophyta > Magnoliopsida > Magnoliales > Annonaceae > Annona > Annona squamosa. The sequence continues at coordinate 123,354 of JAXCLR010000050.1, read as the reverse complement.
TGGCGTGCAAAAACTGGTATGGTACTTCTGCCAGTTAACTGTCACTAGTATAGCCTAATTCAGATGACTCAGGTGGTTGACCTTAAGAGTGTGTGGCTTCCCCCTGAAACTTGCCAGCTTCTATAATCTGGATTTGTCATTAGCACCTTGCAGAGGTTTTGAAAAGGTCATGTAGAATAAAGATTCTTGACTGAGGGGTTTATTTTCATTATTCATTACTCAGATTAGGTAATGCCCTTCCATGAAGCAGTGAACAACAAAATGCATCCTGGTGGCTGGAAAGATGCAATATCAATGGGGAATACACTCTGATTGCACCTTACCCAGACTTTTCTTTAGTCCATGCTAGGGACTTCAGTGCATTAGATTTTGTTTGCCACATGCATGGATGAATCATTGATGTTGGCTATAATCTCTGTTTACTGTTAGTTCATGCTAGTGCCTGCCGGTACTTTGGATCATGGGCACCATGTATGTGGATGAGTTGATGATGCTAGGCTATAAAGCCTCACTTATTACCAATTTAATGTGGAAGTTTGGATTTTTAGCTGTCACATAAACTAGTAAACTTTCTATTTTGTTTTTCTATTTCAGTTTTCATATTCAATGTTATTGCTAATTTGCTATCATGCAACTGCATATTTCATTTTACTTCCCGAGGAAAATTTCTATTTTTAATCACAAATCTGATCATAATATTTATAGGAAGTTGTTATTTATTTATTTGTTTTGAGAGGTTCGATGCATTGCTTATCTATTGTAATATTCTATTTATTTTGAGAAGTTCATCTATGGGAATATTCTAGCTTCTAGTCATGGCAGTCCCTGTCAAAGTTCATGGGTTCTTCAACTTTATAATCATGGTGGTCCCCATCAAAGGTCATGGGATCTTCAACTTTATTATCGTGGCAGTCTGCACGAAAGGTCATGGGATATTTAACTTTATAATCATGGTGGTCCTGATCAAAGCTCGTGTTATACATGAACCATAAGACATGGCTTCCACTAAATTTAAGAGCTCAATTTGAGAATGACTGCTTCGTGGAGGCACTTTTTCATAATCTTCAGAGTCCTAGATTGCTCATTCTCATAAATGCTCCGGATTTTTATTTGATCAAGTACCTCATTACTGGATTTGATTCATCTGAATAGGTACCATTTGACATGCATGGGGCCATCATTGGCCAATGCAGACGCAATGAAAGAATATAAATGCCCTTTCTGTCTCTGCATTGAGAGCAGAGGTGTTTCAAAGAATGATGAGAGGCCTTTGGTATGTTCAGCAAGCATTCATTAGTTTCTTTCAAACTTTGAAGAAAATTTCTGACTTTCTGAATGTGGAAACGTTGCTTACAGATGTCTAGACGAGGGCGCCCTGAACTGAATGTGCTCAAAGATCTTCTGTTTGATGCCAAGGACTTCTATGCAGGGTAAAGGACACTGCATTCTATAAATTCAAAAGAGTACACATAGCATCCTCCTGTCCTTGTAGATCCACTGAAAATGTAGATATTTCCTACCAAAATCAACATGCATTGGCTATATATTTAACTGTTAACCAAGGTAACAATATTGAGGAATAGGAAAAGAAAAGTGGTACTCGGTGATGAATCTTTAATTTTCCTTCTGCCTGTAGCCATTGATGTTCTCTTTATTGTGGCTGATTGAAGTTGGGAATTCCAATATTGTCAACTGATACTGGATAATTGTCACATTTATGATTTTTAGTTGACATTAATGATGTCTGGTCGGAGATTATTAATCTCATGATAAAGTAAAAGCATGCCATAATTGATGACATTATGTGACATTGTTAATGGGTCCAATGAACTTCTTACTTCCAAAAATCATGGTGAATTGCAATCTATCTTCTGTTGGATTTTTTGAGACTAAATCTTCTGTTGGATTTAGTTTCAGAAGGGAACATTTTGTTTAGGATAAATTGTTTTTTAGTTCCTCAAAGAATCAGTATTATCCATTCTCCAAAAATTAATGCCTAGGTGAGGGAAGATAACAATTCGAGATCTGTTTGGTGACAAGGAATGGGAATCTCTCTTCCTTTCTCACCAGTTTAATTAGCGTGACATTTAAGTATCCTAATAGTTGTACTTGTATTATTGTCGATACCATTTTTTCTTTGTTATCTATATTTTCAATCATCTAAATAGTGCATTTTATAAGAAGTTTATTTTCGATTGTTATTATCCAAACAGACACAGACTTGAAGGTTTTAAATAGCGAATTGTTTGTTTTTTGCAAAAGTTTGCGGAACTGATTGTTTCAGTAGCCCGTCATCCTTTTAACATTTTTCTGTCAATAACCAGTTTCCTTGAACATTTTTCTTTCTTGGGGTTCGCCTTCTTGTTGAGTACAAGAGTGCTAGGCTTTGAGAAGAGCTGGACAAACCAAGATCTCTGTGTGTGTGCTGAGACTTTCCTTTGTCGAGTAAATATGACCTTGAGGCTCCATCCGCTGCCCTTCACAAATGGAACCTTTAGTAGCTGTCAGGTTCTTTCTGAAAAAGGGTATAAAATAAGTGAAGAGTGTGCTTGAAAAGTGATAAAACTTTTTGACAAAAATTTGTTAGTGTAGAAGTTTTGGAGTTAGTAGCAAATGATGGAATATGATAGGGGTAATGAGGAGGAACGATCCTATTAACCCGGGCTAAGCAAATGTCTTGCTTAGCCCACCTCAGAAAACTCAATTATAACATTCTTTTTTCTTTTTTCTTCATACTCTTGTTTATCTAAAGTGTATTTAACATATAAACCTAGTTTTACCATTTTTGAATGTGTATATATTTTTTTTTGAGATTTTTAATACATATATACACATAAATGTTTAAAATTTTCAAAAAAATATATACGCATATCCAAAAATGGTAAAACTTGGTTTTTATGTTAAATACATAAATAAACAAGCGTATGAAAAAAAGCAAAAAAAAAAAAAAAAAATTGTTGTAAATGAATTTTTTAAGGTATGCTAAGCGGAGTATTTGCTAAGCCCGAGCTAACAAGATCACTTCTCAATGATGAAGAATAAAAAGAATAAAGTTAAAATAAATATGTTAGTTATATAGGTTGTGTAGAAAAGATTGAAAAATAGGGAAGTTATATAGAAAGACGTGAAAAAATGATTAAACAATAGAGTAGTTATGCAGAGTTTCATATTGAGAAGTTTTAGCTTATCCAAACATGCCCAAAATATGAGAAGGGTGTGAAAGAAGAGTTGATAAACTTGGTTCTATTGTTAGAACATATATATTTTGTGCAAAGCATGAGTAATGATTCAAAAAATAGAATGATTGTTATGAGTGGTTGCATATGGTTAAACAGTTTTAAAATGGGAGAAAAGGTGCTTTTTGGTTTCTGATGATCTTTTAGAACAATCATTAAAAAAGAAGTTATTCGATAGGAAATTCTCTTATATAATTCATTAGGGTGATGAAAATAATGTTTGACTGCATGTTCCCTACCCAATAGGTATGCTATTTTATGATTTTTCTTCTTGATTCTTGATATATAGTTCTTGACGTTTTCTAGCGGAATCGTACATGCTAACGTCTAACTTGGTCCTTGTGGAATAAAAGGGGCAGCTTGGTGCATTAAGCTCCTGCCATGTGCAGGGCCCGGGGAAGGGTCAAACCGGTCAGGGTCTATAGTATGCAACCATTTATTGCAAAGCAGGAGGAGGTTTCCAAAACTCGAACCCATGACCTCCAAGTCACTTGGCAGCAGCTCTTATTGTTATGCCAAGGCTTCCCTTCGTCCTTGTGAAATATTGAATCAATAATTTTTTTGTGTTGATTTTTGCAGGCATAAAAATTTTGGTAATAGAAAACGATTTACGTAGTTACTATGGTTTACTCTTGCATTTTCAAATCTGCTGCATATAATTTGTGAAGAGGTTCTTTTTACAGGATTGAAGAAAGGGATATAGTGCAGGAAATTATGGATAAAGCTTTGTCATGCAAGTCTTTATCATCCGACATCATGGATAAAGTAGTTTCATACGCAAATGAAGATCTAAGTCCTCTGTATCGTGACCTTTGTATTGTTTTGAAGGTAGTTATTTTTCTACACATTTCTGTCTCCTATACTTCAATTTATGTTGTTGAGGTTTTTTCCCCCTTTTATAAAATTTTATAAGCAATTCAGAGACCTCCCTAGCCCAATTAGTTTTGGTTTTGTGTACATTTATGCATAGAATTAAATTTACCGTTGTCAATGCCTCGACCTCTGATTTGTGCAGCATTGAATTTTCTTCTCTTGATGCTTCATCCTTTGGTTTTAGAGGATTTGTTGAGTCATTTATGCGTAACCGTGTTCAGCTACTCTAATCTCCTGCTGACATTTCATACTGAGCGTAACATATCTTTAGTTGAAGCAAAGGGTGCTTAGACTGTTTGTTGCC